>PVKB01003768.1:114276-178621 GCA_004027205.1 Ctenodactylus gundi
CCCCTGTTTTTTTTTTTTTTTTTCTTGTTCTGGGGATTGAACCCAGGGCCTTCTCACTGAACTGTATCTTCAGTGCTCTCCTTACTGTTTTTATTATTTTTTTATTTTTCCCACATTTTATTGATATGTGTACGTGCAAAATTCAAGGTTTACAATGGAGTTGAGCATTTTGTGCACATACGTATCTTGTCAAGGTGACAAGGGCTTTCCCACTCTTTTTGTCCTTCCCTCTACCCACCCCTCTCTCCATCCTCCCCCACCCTACTCCCCTCTTTCACTTTGTCTTTCATCTTAAGTTCCATAGGTCCAGTAGCGTGGAGGCTTTTGCAGGCAAATGGAAGAAACTAGAGAACATCATGCTTAGTGAAGTAAGTCAGAAGCAGAAAGTGAAACATCGAATGGTCTCTCTGATATGAGAGACCCAGATCACATCACCTATGGAACTTACTGTTTCTAGACAGGCCCTTTCTAAATTGCTCTGGCTGGGAGCAAACTTGCTATCCTCCTGCTGCAGCTTCTCAGAGTGCTGGAATTACAGATATGCACCACCGGGGCAGGTAAAAAGTTTTTATACTGTTAGTTTGAATTTTAAGATTCTGAACTTACGTAATGTTTGTGGTAATTTATTTGAAAAAATTTGGACTGTAAATTTTCAGAAGAGAATGAACAAACTACATGGCCAGTCACATAGTTCATTAAACCTAGGTATAGAGAAAGTTTTGGGAAAATTTTCATGTTCATAATACATGGTATGGTTGTCTTTTGAACTATGAAATGATTGTATTATGTAGTGGGGAAATAATTTCTATGGCAGGTTGTTAACATCAGACTCCCAAGTGAAGTCATTGTACTGTAAAACATGTTTGCTACTACTAGAACAAATGTTTATGTGATTTTTAAATACATTTTTTAGTATCTGGAGTTTCCCCCATGGCTTTGGAAATCTACAGAATGATAAGAATGTGATTGAGGCTGTTGTAATTGGTTTGAAGGACTTGAAAGAGCAAAAGTATTCTATTTTAGTATGTGTCAGTTTAGAGGGTGGCACTCAGCTTTCTCTGTAAACTTATAATTCTGAGTAGGTATTAAGAATAATTGACATGTTTTGTGTCTTGGAATGACTGTGACATGATACATGGTGGCTTCCCTAGGGTTTAACAGATGCACAGGAGGCAGTATTTGCAATGTAGCTGCTTACAGCATACCAGTTTATAATTACAAGTCACTAACTTGTCTTTGTTATAAATATTTACAAGACCACAATAGGGGTTGAATTTTTAGATATTACAGTGGATTATTTCATAGCTGTGAAACTGCAGTGGTGCTGGGGGAGCGTAACTCAACAGTTACAGTATTTGAGGCCCTGAGTATGTTTCCCTAGTACCACATAAGCTGTCAGCACTCGGGTGGTTGAGGCAGGAGGATTGCCCTGAGTTTGAGACCAGTCTGCGCTACTTAGTTCAGGAACAGTTTGGACTACAGAGTGAGATCACCCTGTCTCAAACAAACTAACAAACCCCTCTAGAGTGGAGGAAAATCTGTGAATCATCATGTGAATGGTGGTCAAGGGTTTTTTTTTTTTTTTTGATGATCATGAAACTCTTATAATATTCGTAATATGATTGCATTCAGCTTATGATTATGAAACTTTTATGATACTCGTAATATGACTGTATTCAGCTTCATGTTGTAAAAATCAATAAATCTGTAATAACTTTGTTGTATATAGAAAAACCAGCACTAGGAGCACAAATTTTGTTTTACTAGCAGATGTACTTAGTCTAAAAAGTATGGAAACATGTTTTTAACAAAGGACAATTCCTGATGTATCAGTCGTCTGCTTTAGTATTTTAGGGGAGGTCTTAAAAGATAATACCAAATTCTGTCAATGTAGAGAGACTGTATAATCGCAGTAATACATTATATAAATGACAAAGCTCTGCTGGCATTCACTTACTAGTCTTATAATTTGGGTTGCCTTTAGCTAAGTTGTGTGATATATTATAATTGGAGTGACATTTTAAATAATGACTTTTGTTCTTTAGAGCATAAAGTAGTGTTGGGAATTGGAGACTTGTGAATATTCCTTACATTGGGAAGCACATGAAACTGAGAATATGACTCATAATGGTACAAACACGAGATCGTTAAAGAAAAATCAGGGCTTTTCTTTTTTGAAAAAAGGAATTATGGTTTCTGTAAGTGCAAGAGAAAGAAACCATGCTTAGCTAAGACATTTAAAAATACATATTTTATTAGTAAACATGAGCCTCCAAAATAGTTTTAGGTTTATATAAAAATTATGAAACCACTCCAGAGAGTTGATGATGTATCTACCGCACCCAGGTTCCTCTGTTTGCATCTTGTATTGGTTTGTAACAATTATTTAGCTATATACATTTTTATTAATATTATTTTCGAGAGCTTTCATTTAAAGTACCTTAATTTGTAACCTAATATCTTTATTTTAGTGGCTTTGGGAGTGCTTAAGGAAAATTGAGTATTTTTGTTATTGGGAGTTATTGCAAAAGTGAAACTGTGATTATAAAAATGGAGGTGTTTGTCATGAGAATGAGAAGCTTAGTCACCTTTTCTTCCGTATTTTGAGTTACAGTAAAAACCTGTCAAAAGTTTTTGTTCAGTGGATTAAAAAACTAATTATTTTTTGGTGTTGGAATTATGGGAACTTAATTTTTCATGTTTCAAATTTCTGCCCTGACTTTGTATTACATGATTGGAAAATGCTTAATAATAACACATCTTATATTCTGCAGAGATAATGAAGGATTTTGAAATAACTTTTAAGAGTGACAAAAACAGCTTTAATTTTCTTTAGTTGTGTTAAAGCTGTGAAATCTAGAGACGGTGATGCGGTGATGGGGGTCTTCACCCCTGATAAGGCAGTCATGAAAGCTGCTTAATCACTTTAAACTCCTTTTCTTAGTTTATGGCTTTACTTCTTTGTAGCAGTGCTGGGAATTGAGCCTAGGGCCTTGCCCATGTGTGAACCAGGTGCTCAGCCTCTGAGCCCCAGTGCTTATACTTGAAGTGGAAACTTTTGTCTCTGATATTCTAGAATTATGTGTTACCTGTAGTTGTTAGTTTGTTAATTTTGCTTAGTATTTTTCTCCTTAGCATAGACTCAAGCCCCTTTTACAGCACAAGGTGTATTTTAACAAGCTACTATAAGAAACATCCAGGGGCTGAATAATCAAAAAGTTGTGGTTGTCTTACCTGATAGCCTTGATAGCATCCTATCCTGTTTCATATTAGTGTTATGTCATTGACAAGCACATATGTTACTGGAAGATCTTACTTTTGACATATACATGTAAATAATTTTGGGGGCTGGAATAATGGCTCAGCGGTTAAAGTGCTTTCCTAGCAAGTGCTTTATCAAGCACTAAATACCTGAGTTCAGTTCCCCAGCACAACAGCCAGGAGTGGTGGCGCACACCTATAATCCCAGCACTCTGGAGGCTGAGGCAGGAGGGTTGTCATGATAGTAAGTTCAGGACCAGCTTGGGCTACAGAGAGAGACAATAATAATTTTTAACAAAACATGGTAGCTTATGCCTTTAATCCTAGCTACTCTGGACACTGAGCAGGAGGATTGCAAATTCCAGACCAAATAAAGATAAATTTTGTGTATTGTTTGTAGCTACTTTTTGTGGGCTTGGTATAAAAGATGGCATGTGGCTTGTATATTCAGCTTATCACTGCAGAACTTTAACTGTTGCTTTTTTATTGCTTAGTAATTGCATATAGCATTCTTTGGGCCTGTTGATGTTTTTAACATGTTAAAAGGGGATTATTACAGAGTATATTGAAAGTGACCCTAGTCCCAGGAGCGGTAATGTGTGTCCAGTGGGTGAGCAGTCATTGTGTGTGCATACATATATGCTCTTGGGTATATCAAGTAGGACCATTCTTGATATGTGTGGGTGTGAGGCCTGGAGGTATTGTGGGTAGTGGAGGTCAGGAAAACAGAGAAAGGACCTTTTCTGGATGTCTTATTTTCATAAGTGAATCATTTAATATCACTTCTCTCCCTTAACACCTGCGAAGCCTCACTGAAGCTGAACTAATTTGGTTCCTCCATGTCCTCCCACCTACACACCCACTATTAAAATTTTAATTATTTATATGTGAGAAGATGGTTTTAAATTTAAAAGTAAGTGACTATTAAAAAATGAAGTAATCTGTGTGAACCTCTGTCGGTTTTGATAAAATCAAGGTATTACATCATGTACGACGTGATCTGCACAAGTTTTATTTCGTGGTTAGGACTTGAAAGTATAACTCAGGTGAACACAAATTAGAATTAGTTTCTCTTTCAGAAAAATCTCAATTAAGATTATAGTATTCTGGGTTTGGAAGAATTATCTCTGTGTTCTTAGTAAGATTTTACTGTGTTTATTTGTAAGGAGCAATTCCCATGCAGAAGCTACCAGCAGATGTAATGGATTAATGATTTACTGAAAGCAAATGTGTTAATTAGAACCCAAAGAATTGGTTAAGTGTAATAATATTTAAACACTTTAAAATAGTTTGTATAGGCGCATTCTCTGTCAGTGCTGATTTCTTAGTGCAGTTTTCTCTTTCCTTTATTTTAAATGACAGGTTGATCTATTTATGGTCTGCAACATGGTATTTTGAAATACATATGCGGTATAGGATGGCTAAATCAAACTAATTATGTGCATTGCCTCACATACTTTATTGTGTCAAGAACACTTGAAAGTAATTTTCAAGTATATATTATTACTAACTATAATTACTGGGTTGCAAAGTATATCCCTTGACCGCTTATGTAGCTACAGTCCTGTGTCCTTCGACCAGCTTCTCCCTAGCCCTTTCGCCTCCCCTTGCGAGCTGTCCACCATTGTAGCCTCTACTTCTCTAAGGTTGGCCTTTGTGGATTCCATGGAAAGCTGAGTACCCTCTTGAACCGCTTTGAAACAACAGTGTTTCAGATTTTGGGATATTTGGATATACATAATGGGATAACTTAGGGGATGGTGCCCAAATCTAGACAAGAAATTGGTTTTTGTTTCATATTTTTCTTATAGCCTGAAGGTAATTTTGTGCAGTATTTTTTCTTATGAGTATGACTGTCAGATGCGGTTGGGTATGGAATTTTTCACTTGTGTTGTCACATTAATGATCAAAAAATTGGGAGTATGTCAGATTTGGGTGTTTTTTAAGTAGGGTTGCTTAACCTAAGTGAGACCATGTGAAATGTATTTGTGTGCCTGGCTTATTTTACAAATTGGCTAATATCCTATTGTATAAATATACCACAGTTTATTTTTCTGTTGATGAACACTGAGATTGATTTCACATCTTGGCTCTTGAATAATGCTGCAGTGAATGGGCGTGAGGAGACATGACCTCAACATGGTAATTTTGTTTTCTTCGGATATACTTGTGCACCCACTAGTGGAATGGCTGGATCACATTATTTCAGGAACTGCTGTACTGTTTTTCTTAATGGCTGTAGTCATTTGAATTCCCTTTACCTCCTTGTTTGCTTTTGTATTTTCTGATAATACCATTTTTACTGGAGTGAGATGTGAAATCTCATAATGATTTTGATTTGCATATTCCTGATGGTTAGTGATGTTAAATTTTTTCCCAACATTTGTAAAACTCTTGAATAATGTCTAGTCAGGTTCCTTTTCGTATTTCTAACTGTATCGTTTTCTTCTGAGTTGAGTTTCTTGTATATTGTAACCAACTTCATGTTGAATTTTTGATTGTTTTTCCATTGTGTAGATTGTTTTTTTATTCGTATGATTATTTCCTTTGCCGTGCAGAAGCTTTTTTAATTTGATGTTATCCTATTTGCCTATTTCCATTTTTTTTTGTACTTCAGGAAGCATATCTCCCTCCCTGTACCCCCCAAATCATTGCCCAGATAGGGCTTTTTTTTTTTTTTTAATCCTCCAGTAGTTTTATAGTTTCAGGTTTATGTCTTTAATTCAGTTTGGGTTAGTTTTTATATTTGGCCTAAGGATTTAATTCCTTCTGCATGTGGATAGGTTTTTCAACATTATGACAGATAGTACTCTTCCTCCTTTTGTGTGTTAGAATTATTGTCCAAGATCAGTTGACCATAAATGTGTGTGTGCGTATTATGTTTTTCTGGGCTTTCTGTTTATTCTGTTTCATCAGCCTGTCTCTCTTTCTGTGGTTGGGTTACAGCGGCGTGGGGTAGTAGTTTGATGTTACTAAGCTTTCTTCTTTTTGCTCAGGATTGTCTTGACTGTTTGAGATATTTTGCATTTCTTCACCGTTTTAGGGCTTTATGTGAAAAAAAAGTTGGAATTTTGGTAAGGGTTGTGTTGAATGTGTAATTTGCTCTAAGTATAGTAATAATAAACACTTAAAAATGTAAATTATTCTATTTGGGTCTTCGGTTTGATTCCCTACTTCTGCAAAGATATTTTTTTAAATGACATGGAAATTTTCTTTTGAGTTTGTCTGAGTGGAACTCATTATATAGTCCAAAATTAATAAGCAACCATTCATTTTCTAGTATTAATATTGTTGTATGTGTAATTATGGCAATATAATATACAAAAAGTCGATATATTTTGTACTTCTATATTACTGCTGCTAAAAATAGTCTTTAACTTACTATTTTATAAGATAATAAGCCCAAATTTAGTAACTAAGAAAATTTATATGTCTGCTTAATGACAATAAGGTATCTGTCTGCACAAGTGCACACCTGCATAGGTGGGTGAAGTGCTGTTATTAGTGATCACCACCTGTCACTTGTCAAGCCACACACGCCCACATAACATCTGATACATGAAGGTTTCGATTTTACCAATGGTGTGTGGCAGGCACAGGAGGCAGAGGTTGAGCTGCACAGTGCTGTGGCTGCGTAGTGTTCTGGTGTTGTGTATGCAGTCTACCCAATGCTCGAGAATCTTGCCGTGGGGTCAGTCATGTGCAGTAATGTTAGTGGAAGTGAACGGTCTTGTGGGCTGTATTACGAGCTCCCCAAGGTAGTACCCGCCCACAGGCTGTTCTGAATGCCTGTGCTGTAGGTGCTGGGCAGCTGCAGGGATCTGTGGCTCCCGGTTAGCCCCAGGACGACAAAGGCAAACAACTGACTCTCTTATTAATTTTAGTAGTTTTTCATTTCTTGTGGCATATTTGTAATTTAAATGCAAATTATGGATAATACTCTGAATTGTGAAAGCGTAATATACTCTCATTATTCCATTCAGTTCCTAAAGTTCAGTTTTTCAACATTTGTGCTGAAGAATTATGCCCGAGTTTTAAAAAACTAAATATTTATACATACATATAAATATGTATATATGCGCACAATGATTTAAACAGGTTAATGAGTTTTATGTTGGGCCTCATTCAGAACCTTCTTGGGCTGCGGGCTGGGCAAGACTGCCATAGTTGAATTGCTCATATGATGCTTACAGGTTGCTGATGGTTTTGGTTGTTCTTGGTTTGGGGTTATTATAAATAAGGCTGCTGTAAACATGTGAGTCCTACTGTATATTTTCAAGTTTATTGGTACCTGGAGGGCTGAGTCTTGATATGGGCATCTACAGCCATTGTAATTTCAAACTGAGAGATTTTATTCTACTCTGAGCTGTTTATTTCTTACTCATCTTTATTACTGGACTGCAGCCGTTCGGGTCCCCAGCCCAGTGCAGATTGGCTTCCCAGAGTCTCTGCCCTTTCTAGGCCTGTACGCCAACTTTGACCTTTTTGTTGGTTATCTTCAGTGAAGGATTTGTTCTGAATTTGCCTAGTCTAGAAGTGGAAACTTTTCCCTGCTGAGCTTTCAGTTTTAATCATGAATTTTTTTATTTGCTTCCTTTTAAAAGCTACATTCTCAGTTTTTATAGATTCTATTCTCTGTAGGTATTTTTTGTGCCCATTGTCTTAGTTACTTCTTTGTTACTGGGATACAAAACCCATTACCCACAACTCAAGGGAGGAAGAGGTTTATTTTAGCTCACAGTTCTGGGGTTTCAGTCCATTTACAGGTGGTTGGTCTTGGTGGAAGGGTCTAGCAGAGGCATGGTGGGAGAGAAGCTATTCACCACATGACAAGATGGGAAACAGAATGCAGAGTGGAACTGCCATCTATCTTTCCAGTTCAAGCCCCAGTGGTCTGCCCCTGCCAACCAGGCCCCACCTCTTAACAGCCCCGGAAATAAGTGAATTTAAGCCCCATGAACGAATCACCTTTCAAACACGAGGCTTTTGGAGGACATTCCAGACCCGAATCATAACCTTTTAAATGTGTTTTGGCTTTCTTATATACTTGAATCATTTTTAAGTGTGAGTGGCTTGCTTTCTTTGGAAAATTAATTTTGGGGTAGCTTTGAACCTATGATGAAGATGTATTCCTCTAAAAGGACTGCATTTGCTCGAGGGGTGCAGTTTGGGTTGTGTCCCAGCCCCATGTCATTGCCATAAATGGTAGTCATGCTTCAGGGTTTTTTGGAAACATCTAGGTAATGTGATTTTATAGTTGGCATAGAATTTTCCAGATTATCATTGAAGGAATAGGAAGTGTCATCATATGGCCTATATTTTACCAAATAAAGTTGTATGCTCTGATTACATAAAGATAATTTCGATAAAATCACTCAGACACCTCATACGTTCAGTATTTTGTAGAAATACCACAGTTAATTGAAATTGTGATGTAGTTAAATTGAAGCCACCTCTTAAATTGTTTTGGTTTTTTTTTTTCCCTTGAGAAACAGTTGCATAGTTTTGTGTTATAGGGAATGAAATCCAACACATACTGTACCACCTGTTTTCCTTCTGCTCACGTTGTGTCTGTGCGTACATGTGTAAAGTCACTATTAACTCTTCTGGTTGCAAATGTCCCATTACCCCTTTTCCTTCTTGCAGCGTGAACAGATGCATGTATTCCTACGTTACCCTGCTGCTGTGGTCGTTGGCAGTATATTTAGTAAAGTGCATTGTTCATGGGATGATGCTGGTAGCAAAGTACAAAGAACCACTTTTCTTGGTTTTGACTTAGAAGAGATATGAAAGCTTAGAAAAGAGTAATATGATAAATGATAGATGTCTATATATTGATACCTTTCACCCAAATTTGTAAGCTGTTAACAACACTTGTTCTCCTTTTTTTCTGTAATTTTTCCTTCCATCTTACTCATGTGTTTATTCTTATGTGTATATGTTTGTTTGTTTATTGTAGCTGAGACATTTAGAAGTAGGTTGATTAGCTGGAGTATAAATAGTCCATTGATAGAGTGATTGCATAGCATGCCCAAGGCCCTGGGATGGATCCCTAGCACCACCACCACCAAAAAAAAAAAAAAAAAAAAAAAAAAAAAAAACCACACTCATTCCTTTTTGGTGTTGTGTTTTGCAGTGCTGGGGATCTCAGCAGGGGCTTGTGTGCTATAGGCACGTGCTTTGCTGCTGAGCTGTTTTCCCAGCCTTGTAGACTTGCCACTCTTACACTTCATTGTGTATCTCTTAGAAAACAAGAGCATTTCCTAAGCACCAGCACCACCCCCAACTGGTTCAATATTGGTACAATAAAGCCATGCCATCTACAGTCTGTTTTTAATTTATTCCCAGAACTGTCCTTTAAAACTGTGTCACTTCCCCACTGTAGGATATAATCCAGTTTGCATTTGTTTCTCGTCCCGTCCATACCCCTCATAGAGGTTCCAGACCAGGGCTTGGCAGACAGGGCCATATGGCAAGCATTCTAGGCTTTGTGGATGATGTTTCTTTTGAAGCTATCTATTCTGTTATTTAAGCAAATGAGTAACCATTTCAATAAAGCTTTATAACTAGGGAAGCCATAGGTTGAAGACTCCTGAACTAGAATAGAGTACCTTTTTTTTTAAAAAAAAAAAAATCCTTAGTGACACTTTATTAATGACTTTAGGAGAATTGGACTGTGCTTTCTGACAGAATTTTTCCTCTTGTTTTTGTTGTTTTTGAGTCAGGGTCTCACTTGCTCTGTACTAGGAGGCTAGTCCTGAACTTACTCTGTAGCACATACTGACCTTGAACTCACAGAAGTCCTTCTGCCTCAGCCTCCCTGAGTGCTGGGATTGCAGGTGTGCACAACCATGCTTAACTGGGGAATTTAACCTAGGGCCTTGTGCATGCGAGGCAAGCACTTTACTGTGCTGTACAAGATTATAATGCCCACCTAATTATATGTGTGTGGTAGTTGTTGGTAGAGGATGTAACCAAGATCCTTTTTGTGTGTGCCAGGCAAGCACTTTACTGCTGAGGTAATGCTCAAGTTTTTATGTAGCGTGAGAATTACTTCCTCAATAGAAATGGCAATCAAGACTTTTAACTATATGTTTTTAATATAGATGTTTTTGTACCCATAGACATGAATAAGGGATTCATGAGGACTTGGACATTGAAAGGTAGTGAAAACAATTTATAGATTTGAGGGGCATTTGTATTTTATTTTAGCCAAATATTACACAGTCTAAAAGCTCACATTGTTTTTATTTTATGTTGAAGGCATGAAATAAAATTCTTTGCTATAGAGTGGATTGCTATTCTTAGTATTATACAATATCCAGCTGTAGAAATTTTTTTAATACAAGGCTATCCTCACAGGAAAGCTATGATTATACTTGAGTCTATGCAAAAACAAGTATAATTTCTTTTTGTTGGTTCTGTTATTTTATGAGGAGCAAAAGTGAAAGAATATTGTAATGACATTAAAGAATATTAGGGCTTTTTGCTGTTTTTGAATTTCCTTTAAAGATGGATAAACATCTGTTGTGAATGGTATCTATCTCACCATCTTCTTTGATGGTTTCAACTGTGACAAGGTTTTCCTTTGTATTGTCTTTGTATTCTGTAGACTGGTTTGACCTTTTCTACTCTATAGAATAAGTCTGTTTCTTTTTCTACATAGTTTTTTATATTAAGCTTGAAATAGTACTCTCTTTGGCTAAATATACTGAGTTTTTAGTCCTTGGATTGGTCACAAGTCTACATTATGATATTAGGAAGTTACTTAATCTGTGTTTTGTTGTTCTTTAGAATAAGGATACTGTTACCTTTCATACAAGCTTGTGAGACTTGCAGTACAACAATGTCTGGCTTACAGTACATATATTCCATGAATGTTAGACACTGTCACTCTTTCTTAATATGTAGTTTCTCATTCATTCTGTCTGCCCATCTGGTTTCCTTGTTACTCTGAAAAGAGAACTGAGTGCATTAGTAGCTATGAACTGACCTCCCAGTTACCGCTGGGAGCCATGTAGGGGTCATTTTCCTGTGTAAATTTTGACTAAACATAGAAGCGAGAGGGTTTTTCCCCTCCATATCTTCTTTCCTTTTATTTAAGAAAAATTAGAGTATTTAATAAGGATTAATAAATGGCACAAACAGTTAAGCAATTGTGTGCTGGCAGAACACACAGGCAGCATAAAACTAAAAATTCTACTGATTTAGTTGTTTCAGAGCATGAACGTGGCAGCCTGTTTTAAGCAAATTCATATGCTAGGTTTTTGAAAATTACATTCTCATGTCTAATATGTACACACTTGCAGAAATGGTGTGTGAAGGAAAGAAGTGGTATCCTGAATTCTTTAGGGAAACAGTTGTTGAAAGAGGAATTAACACATTGAGCAACAGGCTAATAATTTTTAAGAACTGAGTCTTCAAATGTTGCATGGCATAAAGCTATACGATAAATTACTGCTAAGTATGAAGGGGAAATTCTATATACCTTTCAGAAAAGCAAACCAACACAATCAGGAGACTGAAGAAGCTGCAGTACTCAGCAGAGCTACAACTTTTTATATTTGTACTAGAAAATCTTATTTATCTAAAATGAACTAAAATTTCAGGACAGAACAAAGATGTTTCTTACTTTACCCATTTTAAGGTTTCTGTTCCTCCCTCATTCCTCCAACCCTGTCATTCTGCATGATCCAGAGAATAGTGTTGCTTGTCTTGTATTTCTTTCTGTAGCAAGGCTGTCGTGGAGCCTGAATACTTCAGGTTCATATGCACCCATGACGTGTGTCCTGCTGTGGTCAGGAAACTTAGCAATGGACCTGATGAGGTCAGCCTCAGGGTGTAGTTCATCAGACTTTTTGGGACTGGAAGACAGTTGCCAAGGTGACTGAGATCCGTCCTTGTTGGGTCTGTCTTGTGAGCCACAAGAAGGATGTTCTACCCTTATATGAGGTATAGTGGCCAGCATCCCCTTCATCACAACATGTGACATGCCACGCAATGCCACCACCGGCTTGGACCCTATGAAGGAGCACGTATAATCCCAAATCAAAGCTGCTGTAGCAAAGAAACTGGAGATGGTCATACAGATGGTGAGGTGACCATCAGCCCCAAATTATACTTGTCCTCCACATACTTGTACTTTCCCGGAAGTATCTTCCTGGCAGAATCATCCAAAGAGTTTTTCACAGTTAATCTGTCCCTGTTTCAAGTTCTATAGGCCTATCCCCAAACTTCCACGTACCCAACAGCAGCCCTGGCTGCTGCCTGCTCTGCCACTGGGGGCACCGCCACCTGCTATCTCCAGGACCATCTCCTCGCTCTCCCTGTGCCACTGCCACCACCGCCAGCTTGTCTGCTCTGGAGGGTTTTGTTCTTTTAATTCATTTCAGAGGATTTCAAACATATAGGAAAGCAGCGATCTAGTGTGATAGATTCCCCACGGGCAGGGAGGTGGCCTACCTGTCCTGGTCCTGCTTCATCCAGTCCGTTCTCACTGCTGCAGTGTGGTGCCTCTGCGCTAAGCGCCTTGCCTCATTTGTCTTGCTGATGACTAAGGCTTTTAGGCTGTGGTCTTGTTTACTTAGTACATTATGAACACCTGAATTTTGCCCTGGACTCATGCCTGAACTGACTTCTGTAACAGTGTGCTTTGTGGAAGGGTAGGATTGAAAGTGATTTGTTTATGCTCTGCCGTTTCTGTAGACGTGCCCCAGCTCTTTGTGATTCTTTGCTGTGTAGGGGTAAATACGGTCATCTTAACCGCTGAAATATTTGTGTTCTGGGAAACAATGTAATTATCTGGGACAGAAGGTTTGAATTTACTGTTTTTCTGCGGTCTTCGTTGTTGTAGGCTTCTTTGTCATTTTTTGTTAGAGTTACATTTTTAAGTCAGGTTTATTGTGGCAAATTTATGTCCAGTGAAATTACTGCGATTTATTGGTTTTTAAATAGTGGCCTTTCTTCCCAGTGACTGCTTTAAACCCAACAAAGAATGGCTAGCTGCCTGTGTAACTGACGGGAGGACTTTTTTCATACCTCTCCTTTCTTTATCATACTTCCATCTTTGCTTTGACTTATTGTTGTTTCTGAGCCTACGGAAGTTTTTGAAACTTTAGGAAGCTCACAATTACTTTAAAAGTGTAGATCCTCCATCAGACACATAGAGACACCGTGTCCTTGGTTACATTCTGCTAGTGGCATAGGAGCTCTGGAGAAGAACAGCAGTTAAGAGTGTTGTGGAGAGGCGCTTCCAGCCCTCAGCCTGGCCCTGGGTGGGGCTGGCCTAGTAGACAGTGGGGCAGGCAGGGGGGTGTGCTTCATAGTCCTCAAAACAAAAGGAGGCTTAGTAAAGTTGACTGATCTAGATGGACCTCTGTAACTCAACCAGGAATGACTCAGGGCAGCCGCAGCCTTCTGCTTGAGAATTCTAAAAGGAGTATTGGCTGGATATGGTGCCATATACCTGGATACTCTGGGAGGCTAAGGCAGAAGGATCACAAATTCAAGCCTAGTCTAGGCAACTTTGTGACTAGCAAGACCCTGTCTTACCAACAAAAGCAAATAAATAAATAAATAAATAAAATATGGGCTGGGAATTTAGCTCAGTGTGGAGGCCTTGAGTTCAATCCCCAGTACCTAAATAAATAATAGAGTATTTTTACTAGCTGAGAGGAGTCTTACCCATCAGTGTTAACAGCCTTACCTTAAATTATTAAGCATTTCATGAATATGAATTAATAAAGACCTGTGAACAAGATACGTTTTAGGCAGGGGATGAGAAGGATCTTAGAACATCATGTTGACATCACACCATGGAGCTGAACCCCAGAATTGAATTATTTCTTCTTTGGTATTCTTGCTGCTTTGCTGACTTTTTTGAATGCATGAAGCACTAGTTTATTTGTTTCTTAAGTAAATATCGAACATCCGTGTGCTGGGAGGTGTGCTGAAGCCTGGCTGAACAAAATGTCAACAAAACTGACATGTTTGCCTTTATGTAGTTTACAATCTAGTGGGAAAATACAGTTGAAGCCATAAAGGAGAACTGTTCTTAGTCAGTACTTTGGAACTTAAATACTTAGTTTATTTTTTATTTTTGAGATGGTTTTGCTCTGTAGTCCAGGCTGCTCTTGAACTCATGGCAGTCCTCCTGCCTCAGTCTCCTGAGTTGTTGGAATTACAGACGTGTGCTACCACACCCAGCTGATATTTACACAGTGCTGGAGAATCTAATGCAGGGCCTTGTGTGTGCTAGGCAAGCAAGTGCTTCAGCCATTGAACTCTGTGCTGCTTCTCCCTACCATCTCCCTCCCTTAACACCTTATTTTAAAGTAAACTTGATTGTTTTTGTTGTTGTTGTTGCAAAATGTATTAGAGCATTCAGGTTTTTGTGGTTGACATGTTCTGTTTCTTTCTTTATTTTTTGAGACGAGGTCTTGCTCTGTAGCCCAGGGTGGTCCTGAACTCACCATGTAGTCCAGGCTGGCCTTGGACTCACAGCAGTCCTCCTGCCTCAGCCTCCCAAGTGCTGGGATTATAGTTATGCGCAACCACTCCTGGTTTGTGTGGTGCTGGGGAATTAACTAAAGGCCAAGCAAGCGCTTTAACCACTGTGCCATTCCTCTAGCCCCAGCTTTGTATGTGCATTGATATGTAAAATTAGGCATTTGTTGGAGAGACAGGACAATTAGTATGTATATTTACTGTAGTGAGATTTCAGAATAATGACTAGCGATTTGTGTAGGTGAAACTGTAATTTACCTTTTATTAAGTGGGCTCTTGCAGGCAGGGAAGTAAAATCATTCTGGCATATCTTCTCCATAAATCCTCAGTACTTAAGAATTAAGCATTTGTCTTTATCTTACATGCTAAGGGAAGAAGGGAGATCTCTTAATAGAGAAGTAAATCTTAGCACTTGAGAGGCTGAGTCAGGAAGATTGTCGTGAGTTCTAGAATAGCCTGGACTACAGAAAGAGTCTGTGTCAAAAAAAAAAAAAAAGGGAAGGAAAATTTTAAATTAGGAGGCATATAATACAGCAAGTGAAAACCATGAGCCCTAAGATCTCTGAATAACATGGTACCAGTCTTCTGACCCTAATTAAGAAAATGTGGGCTGGAGGAATAGCTTAGCGGTTTAAGTGCTTGGCTAGCAAGCTCAAGGCTGAGTTTGATTCCCCAGCACCACATAAATGGGAAGTAATGGCACATGACTGTAATCCCAGCACCTGGGAAGCTGAGGCAGGAGGATTGCCTGAATTTGAGGCCAGACTGGGCTACATAGTGAGTTCAGGATGAACCTGAACTTCACAGCAAGACCTTGTCTCAAAGTGTGTGCAGGGTTCCTTATTCTGACAGCATAATGGGATATTTCGATTTGGTCAACTCTTATAGATAAAACTTCATAATTTAATTTAAAAAATTTAGCACTTAATGACTTTGATTGTTGGAAAGTCAAATGCTTTTTTATTTTCTGTACTTGTTCAAGGTTCAAAAATTAAAAGCTTAGGTTGGGGGAAGGAAGGCTTTGCTTTCTCTAACTGATATTTTCTGACTAGGTACTTCGTAACTCAGGAAGACCTCATTTATTCCCAGTAATATGTTTTACTAAACTCTTTCAGGTAACTTTAAAAAGACTGTGTGACTTACTAGTAGATCATGGCTTGAACACAGTTTTTGTTAATGTTGTTACCAGGAAATTTTACTGAGGTGTTTTCTTATCTCTGTAGTTACCAGAGACTGCTTCAGACGATCGCTGTCCTGGAAGCACAGCGCTCTCAAGCTGTCCAAGACCTTGAAAATTTAGGCAAACACCAGAGAGAAGCACTAAAAAATCCCATTGGATTTGTGGAAAAACTCCAGAAGAAGGTATACATGCTGCTTTCTAGGGTTTCTTAAGATAATGATGGTCATAACTTGAGAATGTGGTTTATTATTTTTACTTGGTTATTTACATTTTAAAGCATTTTGTTTTTTTCTCTTCTGTAATTAACCATACTGCTGAAGAAGGATTCTCTTCCTTTACCCTTCCCTAACACAACTGTTAAATTCGCCCACATAAAAGTAGCTAGGAGTTTTTATTGGCTTTTAACCGGGAACTTGGCCTGTTCAGTAGCTCTTGTCCTGGCTTCCCACCACCGTCCCCCAGCGTAGAGGAGATTTTTGTGTGTGCTTTCAGGACTTTAGGGCTGGTAAACATAGATGAAGCTAACTTAAGTATTTGTTAACTGCTTTTGTTTTGGGTTACTTTTGCACATGAGCATTGAAAAAACAAAAATGAGAGAAACATAAAAAATGTGCTTGAAGTGTCTTTTGAGACTAGGGTGTTGCTCTGTACTGCAGGCTGGTCCTGAAATCATTGTGTAGCTTAGGCTGGTGTTGATCTCAGGGCAATCCTCCCGCCTCAACCTTCGGAGTTGCTACCATTCCTAGCTGATTTTTGTGTTGATGAGGAATCAGACCCTGGCCCTTGTGTTTGCTAGGCATTCACTTTTAACTGCTGAGCTATGCGTCCAGCTCCACTTCAAGTGTCTTTAAGTTTATGGTAACCACGTCCATGAAGACAAGATACAAATCTCATTCAAATCGTGAAATACCTTGTTTCTAGTGTGAAAATTCCTTTTAACTTTATATTTTCCTTTAAAGCTTTTAATGTTTAACAACAGTTAACCACCTAAAAGTAATACTGTTTTTGTTGGTACGTAAACATGGAGGTGATCTGTATTTGTCTATATTGGTTCTGTCAGAAGTGTCTTGGACTAGGGAACTGCTACTTGCTCAATGATTTTTTTTTTTTTTTTTTGGCGTAGTTCTCAGAATCAAACTCAGAGTCTTGTGCATGCTAGGCACGTGCTCTACTACTGAGCTATACTCACACCCCTGCTTTTTGAACTATATCTGTATGGAATTAGTCAGAATTGTGTGAAAAGATTAAAACTGCCTTTAAAAGAAAAACTTAACCTTTTAGAACAGCAACTTCAGCATCTTTTAGGAGTTTCTTGTACAGAGCTACAAAAGTGTAGTATGTTAAATGTTGTATATAATTTTATGTGTTAATTTATTAATTGGATTTTTCTTGCTGTATTTACTTGCCAAACATCCTTCCCTCTCCACGCTTTCAGAGAACATTAAGTTTTGCAATAGTTGTAGATTCTATATGTTGGCTTGTTAAAACTTGTAATGTTTTCAGAGCCATAGTGTACTTTCTGTGTTCTAAAAGGATCCCCTGAAGTGTTTATTGATTTTTTTTTGCTTGGTTGTTATTAAATAATTTGTTGGTTCACAAAAATCTTACAGTAGTAATTTATAACAGATTAAACTGAAACCATATTGGAAAATTACATATTAGTACAAATTTTATTAACACTAATCTCATTTGTATTCCCAAGCAGGCAAAAAGGTTTTCTTAGGCATTTTTCCCAGATTTCTATGTTGTGGTTACTTGCCGGTTCTCTGTTTCTAGGTTGAGTTTGCAGCTGGATTTCTTTTCATGTTAATTCAGAAATTGATGCTGTGATACTGACCACCTTGAGGTTTTTTAAAAAGATGTGCAGAATTATAGTAAATCCAGATACTTTTAATGACCACAAAACTTGTTTGTTTTCTCTTTTGAAACTTAACGTTTCCAAGGAAGAAATTTTTCTACTAAATGTATTTCAGAATTTGTCTATGCCATTCCTTTGTGTTACCCATGTGTGCCTCTCCTTAGATGTGCCAAACTAGGTTGCTAGTATATAATCTTGTTTCACTGGGCATCTAAAAATTCCAAGTACAAAATGAATAAAATTTGTGGCATATGGAATGCAGGGATCATTCAGGGCTTCTTAGCTCCCAGTCTCTCCCCTTGCAGGGGATTGAACCCCAGGAAGCTGGGAGTGTAGTTAGGTGAGAAAGCCTTGACCCTTATCTGCCGCACCGCTCCCCCACCCCCAGTTTTATTTTTTGAGTGTTTGGCTGAGTCACTGAGCCATCCTCCTGCCTCATCTTTCTGGAGACTTGGACTTGTTAGTTTTATATGGCATTTCCATCTGTATTTTTAAAAACCTCACCCTCTGACTTTGTACAAAGTTGAACCTTAGAATAATACCTAGTGTTATGATAATGGTGGCAGTGCAGTATGCTGTAAGCAAAATAAAATTTAATTTATGACCTGATTCTCCTTTTTATTGTGGAGAATTTTAAACATATAGGAAAGTTGAAAGTGTTGTATAATAAAAGCAGATATGCCCATCACCTACATGCGACGATGAACATGTTGCTGTATTTTCTGCATAGATCTCTCCCATTTATTTATCTTATTTCAAGCTCAGTGGAATGCATTGGATGGTTTCTGAGTTGTAGGTAAATACACTGCTCGCTAAAAAACTTAAGCATACATATAATTAACTAAAATTAATTTTAAACTTAACGTTTTTCCAATGTTGGGGATTGAGCCCAGGGTCTCACACATGTGAGACAAAAAATTATCATTGAGCCTCACTCCTGAGCCCACATTATTTCTTTTTTAAAGTGAAAGGTGCATAAAGTAAAATTTATAAATTTGTAGTTTTATGAGTTCTGACAAATGAGTGAGTGACCATGTGACCCAGGACCTTGTCAGAAGATAGACTTGCTCTTACTAATTTTGACAAGTAGTGGCTTCTCTGATGATGGTTGATCAAACAACAGTTTCAAGTGAATTGAAGGTGTAGTTTCAGGTGAGGTGTCAAGTCAGTGATAGATTGTGTCCTTAGCTTGTGTGAGGCCAGGGATTTGATTTCTAGAAACAAAAGAAGGAAAAGAAGCTGTAATAATTTTTGTAAATGTGGTAAAGGCTTATGATTGTGGAGGGAATTATTTTATGAATATGTTATACATGTGGAGTACTTATAGAATAAATTCTGTGTAAGTATCGTCTGTCATAATGAATATGTGTCATATGCTGTTCATAGCTATAATTCAGCTTTCGCTTTAGTATTTATATTTGAGCCAGTTAGTGATATAGTTGAATATGTCTTTATAGTTCGTATTTAGAACACCGTTAAGTCATGCATGTATTTTGCCAAATTCATTTTTCTTTAAATAAATAGAAAATGTGTTCAGCATTTAATGTTTAAACTATTAACTAACTTCATTGTCTGTTAGATTCATGTAGCGACAAGAAATGCTTAGTTGTTGATTATTTGAATTATCCTCTGAAAATTTGAGCACAGTTGATTATTTCTTGCTAACATTTAGATTTTCGCTTTGCTGTTTTTTCTTTTTCTAGGCTGACATAGGGCTTCCCTTTCCACAGAGAGTTGTTCAGTTGCCAGAGATTGTATGGGACCAATACACCAATAGCCTTGGGAACTTTGAAAGAGAATTTAAAAATCGTAAAAGACATACTAGGAGAGTTAAGTTAATTTTTGATAAAGGTAAGAGATCATGTGATAGAAATTTAATTAGAGACATAGCTGGCAGGGTCTTGCTTTAATAAATCTGTGCCTGGTTTTGTCTTTAGTAGGTTTACCTGCTAGACCAAAAAGTCCTTTAGATCCTAAGAAGGATGGAGAGTCCCTGTCATACTCTGTGTTGCCTTTAAGTGATGGTCCAGAAGGCTCTAGCAGTCGCCCTCAGGTAAGTAGTAGGAAATACAGAAGTAGAAAATTTTGAATTAAAAAAAAAAAAACAAAAAAGAAAATTTGAGTTTTGGCAAAATGTTTTTTTCCCCTGTACTATTAATATGTATATATGCAATACATAAGGTTTGCATTGAACTTGAGCATTTTGTGTACATGTATATTGCATCAGAGTTACAAACCTTTCCCCTCTCTCCTCTTTGACCCTCCCAAATCCTCCTCCCTCCACTATCCCCTCCCCCCATTTCATTCTATGAAATGACTGTATTCTGGGTTTCTCATATTAGAAAAACCACTCGATATTTAACCTTTTTTGTCTCACTTCACTGAGCATGATGGTCTGAAGTTGTGTCCATTTACTTACAAAAGCCTCAAAACTCTGTCTAGATGAGTAGTACTTCATTGTGTACATATACCCATATCTAACTTTTTTTTGTTTGTTTGTGTTTTTGAGACAGGGTCTCACTCAGTAGCCCATCCTGGTCCTGAACTCATATGTAGCCCAGGCTGGCCTTGGGCCATGGCAGTACTTATGTCTCAGCCTCCCAAGTGCTGGGATTTCGGGTGTGCACCACCACACCTGGCTTTAAAGTCATGCTGGGGCACGAACTCAGTGCCTTGCACTTGTTAGGCAAGCGCTTTAAATGCTGTGCCATTCCTTCAGCCCCGCTGCAGCTATGAACATAGGTATACATATATCTCTTTTATATGATGCTTTTAATTCTTTAGGAAAGATTTTCCAGAAGAGGTATCACTGGATTGAATGGAATATTTATTTTCAGCTTCTTGAGGAATTTCCATTCTGCCCTCCATTGTGATTGTAGCAGTTTACAATCCCACCTACAGTGTAAGAGGGTTCCCTCTTCTAACAGCCTTGCCAGCGCTGATTGCTTTTTGAGTTCCTGATATGCACCGTTCTCTCTGGGGTTAGATGGTGTCTTCATGATGTTTTAATTTGCATTTCTCTAATGGCTAACGTTGCTGGCCAGCTTTTCATGTATTTACTGTCCATTTGAACTTTTTCAACCGAAAATTGTCTATTCATTTCTGTTGCCCATTTTTTAATCTGGTCTTTGAATTTGAAGGATCTCTTTTTCTTCAGTTTCTTGTATAATCTAATTATTAGCCTCCTTTCTGAGGTATAGGTGGTGAAATAAATCTTCCCCATTCTGTCAGTTCTCACTTCATTCTGTTGATAATTTTCTTTGCTGTGCAAAAACTTGTTAATTTGGTAAATCCTATTTATCGATTCTGGGAGCTCTTTGCATTGGGTGTCTTATTGAGAAAGTCCTCGCCTACACACAGATCCTGTAGATTTTTGCCTAATTTGTCTTCCAGAAGGTTTATTGTTCCATTTTTAGTATCTAGGTCTTTGAGTTTGGTACATAGTGAAGTGTGTGTCTACTAGATTTATTTTTTTTTTTAAATGAGAAAGGGTTTCACTCTGGAATTGTAATACCACCTGCCTTTATCTTGTTAGTCAGGATTGCTTGGGATATTCTAGGTCTCCTTTGGTTCCATAAGAATTAAGGATTGTTTGTCAAGTTCTGTGAAAAAAAATTGTATTTTGATAGGGATTGCATTGTTAAGACATTTTAATATTTTGCAGTTTTTGTTCTTAAAGACAGTCTTTAATTATGATATTAAGAGAAGTCTGGATCAGAGTACAAATTCACTGGCTATGAAACATTGCCATGTTATTTATCTGAGGGTTTGCAAGTCTCCTTCTTATATAAACTGCATTTAATATTAAGCTGTGTTGTAGGGGTTGTTTAGGGGGTTAAATGGATATTATATATATTATATATGTTATGACCTTGTTTTGTGGGGCAAGGGAGGCTGATACTGAAGACTGAGCTATGTCCTGAACTTTGTCAGCTTTACATTGAGCTACATTTCTTACATCTTTTAATTTTTTTTTCTTTTTATGTTTTATTTTTAGGCAGGGTCTCACTAAGTGCTATGTGGTCTAGGCTGTGCCTGAACAGAATTCTGATCTTCTTGCTTTAGCTTCCCGGATTACAGGCACGGGTGACAGTGTTAGCTGAACATGTTTTTACTTTAAAAATACTAGCTCTTAAACTGGTTGTATGGTGCACATAGATAATCTTCAGCACTCAGGAGACTGAGAACAGAAGATCATCATGAGTTTTGGGCCCCACCTGGGCTGTAAGGGAGTTCATGGCCAGCCTGGATTACATTGCAAGACCCTATCATTTTCCCAACTCCCAGACTCTTTATATTTAGGAGAATGTGGCCAGGATTTGAGTCCTGACTTTTCCACTGTTAGACATGTTGAATTTTTCCATTTTGAACCCACATTTTAAAAAAGGAGTTGCTATCACCGGTATGACAGGTTTGCTAGGATTATCAAACCCAATGAATTTTAAGAATGTAAATATGAGAAAAGTGTGCATTAAAAATGTTTATCAAAATATTTTGAAGTTTATGAACATTGCACAATTTGTGCTGTCTGGCTGCACATGGAAGTCTTTGTTGTATTCCCTTTGTATGCAGATGATAAGAGGACGCCTGTGTGATGACACCAAACCCGAAACATTTAACCAGTTGTGGACTATTGAAGAGCAGGTAATAGATGCTTCCAAATTGTTTAGGCTAAAAACAAACGTCAGTTGCCAAGATAAGAACTAGTATTCCAGGTTAAATGTACATTTTTTGCAGATAATTCATCTAATCATGAGTTTAAAATATTGATAATTGCTGTTGTGTACCTATTTATCTATTTTAAGAATTTTAGACTTTAAGGATATAGGAATCTGGCTAGATAAAGGTGGGACAAAGGGAATGTTTTTACAGGGTAGCTTTGGGAGAGTGAAAAGACATGCAGCCACAAAAACTGAACCTCAAAGTGTAGTTTTAGTTTTTTGGAGGAGAGCTGATAACACCAGGCCAGGGTGTTTGGTTACCTTTAGAGAATGCCTGGAGTCTGGGAGAGTCTAGCAGGTTCATATGCAACCTGAGGAAACCTTTGTGCATTCCAACTGCTCACATTGTGCATCAGGCAGACTGTGTGGGAATTTAGAAGGTAAATTAGAACATTAAAATCAAGTATCTGAGTGGAAGACCACCAAAGGCAGGACAAGCCTCTTTTAATATTCTAAATTTAAAGAATATACAAGCATTTTGCATCTTTTGGTCACTGGAAATCACTAGAGTGTCAAGTATATGATAGAACGTACTTACCAATTTAATCATTTTGTTTTGTGCTATTTATGAGGAAATTAGAAAACACTTATAAGGCCTTTCAGAGTTACATTTCGTAATCTCGATTTCACTGTGTCATCTTCTGTTCCTAACTACAAGATTTCCCTACTAGAATTTCTTTCTAGAAACGTAAGCCCCAGGATTGGGAAGAAAGAGTATACTTTGAAATGAAACATGAGTGTGTTCATACAGACATTCAATGTCTAATGTGACAGGCCTTTTGCTTAACTTTAGTCTTGGGTTTGGTTTAGAAAAAACTTGAACAGTTACTCATGAAATATCCTCCTGAAGAAGTAGAATCTCGGCGCTGGCAGAAGATTGCAGATGAGCTAGGCAACAGGACGGCAAAGCAGGTACTGGAGGAGGGCCTGCTGAGTCGGCCCGTGTTGATAGTTTTTTTAAATGAGGGATAATGTGGCTGATACCACTAAATGTGCCTTACCTTGTTTAGCATAGAATGCTGTAGTGCTTTCCTTTTGAATTTGTTGGCATTCTGTACTTTCATGTTGATTTCAGGAACATCTTGAGATAATCCTGGATAATTATTATATAATTATTATCTTGAATAATTATTACAAAACATTAAAAATCAAAAGATCGGGACTTAAATCTCTTTAAATGCTTAATGAGTCTGCTAATCATTTACTTTTGCTTGGACTAAGGAACTTGTGGCACTGCCATAGTGTCCCAGTTGTCATCTTGCAGTGTCTTCCTTCACATTTCCCTCTGTAGTAATTAATTTGGTTTTGTGCTACCAGAGTGTTTATAAGATGGAAATAAGTGTTAAGCTTTGGAGCACACAAATTTAAATTTACTTGAATTATGTTTTGCTTAGATTTAAAAATGTAATTGTATTAGATGGCAATTTAAATGTATTTCTATATTTATGATGAATTTTAAGTTGTTGCCATTTATTAGATACACATGCACATTTTAATTTTCAAAACACCCATGTATTGCCTGTCATCTCATTATGTGAAAAGGCTTCTCGTGTCTCCTTAGGTTGCCAGCCGAGTACAGAAGTACTTCATAAAGCTGACTAAAGCTGGCATTCCAGTTCCAGGCCGAACACCAAACTTATATATATACTCCAAAAAGGTAAAAAAATGTAAAGTCATTAAAGTCAAAATTGCTATTTAAAAATGTGAAAATTTGTCAGTATATAGAGTTGTTTTATTTTTAAATTTTTGTTCACTGTAAGCATTTCATTCTGTTGGGCATAAATGCAGAGGTTCTTGTATTGCCCCTTAAAAAAACTTCAGTTAGCTTTAATGATTCTTCATTATTTTCTTGTGAATAGTGTAAAAGAATCACAATGACAAGTTGTTGATGTTGAGTCTATGTTAGACAAGCCTTTATGATGTTGAAACATTTAAGATGTTTGCCTTTAAAAAACGCGGTTTCTATTTTGAAGCTGTGCTGCATAAATTCAAAAGTAGAAATGCATATTAAGGTATTTTACTTAAGCCTCACTGCAGTTCTGGAAGTATAAGTATTTTTGTCACCTTCACTTCACTAATGATAATATTAATGGGTGGCTTTTGCTCTCACTCTTGAGTGCACTGGGCCTCAGGTACTTTTCTGTAACCTTTCTATAGCTAGGAAACTAAGTGTAGGCTCTGCTGAATAATAACTTGCCCAGCTACATAGCTAGGAAGTCTGAGGACCTCATTGTCTGATTTGATATCTAGTCCTTTCCACTATTTTCTGCTGCTTCTGCCAGTGAAAAGCCTACTGTCCCTAATAGAATACTCCATTAAATTGCAGCCATTTTTTTGTTGTAATTGGAAAAAATAAAGGTACCTAATTTATTTTCTTTCATTTCTTTATTCATTCTGTGACATTCCCTCCCCTGCCACTGCTGTCCTTAACAGAAAAAGAAGTGGAGTATATATAGAATATTGCTACCTTTCCATGTGGAAGCTATTTTATGTAATTTTACATTAAATTGTTTGTGTATCTCCATGTTCTGCAAGTTTTGGAAGTTTTTTAATGAAGCTTTTGAAGTTTGTTTCAATTTTCCAGTTGTTTTATCTGTAACATTCACCTACATTAGATATGTAAAGTTAATCCTGATGCTTTGGAATGTTGGGACCTGGGTAAAGAGTGTTCATTTTAGTGGCTGTAATTTTCATGATTAATTTTTAAGCTAACTTTATACCTGTGTTGTGTTTTACACCTTAAGATGCTCACAGCTAAGGCTGGTTAATGATAGCAAAAGGAATACTGTAGAAACCTGAATATGACCTTCATTTGGGTGAACTGTGTTCTGATTTCACAGACATTTTGGTCATGAAAGCCTAGCTCAGCTGTAGTCACAGTGATTCCTTGATGTGGTTAGAATTTAAATTCTCAGGTAGTGGAAATGATAGTTCTCCATGTAGCTGAGGCCATTTCTTGTGTCTGTACTATTGATTACAACAGGAAGTAGCATGGTGTTCAAGATTGAGGGTGTTGGCACCACACAGACCGAGTTTGTAATCCTGGTTCTTCTACCACTGTCTAGTTGAAGCACACTGAACAAGAAACTTAACACTGATTTCTTCCCCTTTAAATCAGAGGTGATGAGGCTGGAGGAATGGCACAGTAGTTAGATGCCCTGGGTTTGATTCCTGAGCACCACATAAGCTGGGTGTGGTGCCACGCGTCCGTAATCCCAGCACTTGGGAGGCTGAGGTAGGAGGGTTGCCCCAAGAGTTCAAGGCCAGCCCAGACTCCATAGTGAGTTCAGGTCCAGACTAGGCAACAGAATGAGACCCTGTCTAGATAGATAGAGAGATAAGGAGATAAAGAGATAGGGAGATAGATTGATTAAATAAATAAATTAGAGATGGTAATAACTGCTATTTTTTTTTTTTAGCTGTAGCTGCATTTCCGTAAAGTATGCAATCAGTCCATGTTAGGTGATTATTTTCAGACATTCATCATGTTATGAAAACTTTTTATTTTACTTTGACTACTTGTGCATCTGTGTATCTGGTTTAGGCCACCTCATCCTCTGGTCTTCAGTAGGATGAGCATAAGAGGAGTGCAGCACTTCTGCTCTTTAAATGCAGCTGTGATGAATGCCGGCCGGGGATGCAGATCTCAGCCAGGGACTAAGTGTGTGGTCATGTCAGTGTTCTGGTGTTGGGCAGTGCCCTTTACATTCTGGCATATTGGTTTTTTATTTTATTTAATGCTATTTGTGCTTTAAACTGAGTTCAGAAAACCTAAGAAGCAATGCAGTAAGAATGTGCTAAAGGATAGAAATGACATCCTTCTGGTAGACCTGCTGGAAGTAACTGTATTTTGAGCCTCTTAAAGATTTCCACTGTCCCAATTAAAAATTTGTTTCCTCACTTAGTCTTCAACAAGCAGACGGCAGCACCCCCTTAATAAGCATCTCTTTAAACCTTCCACTTTCATGACTTCACATGAACCACCAGTGTATATGGATGAAGATGATGACCGGTCCTGCTTTCATAGCCACCTGAGCACTGCTGTTGAAGAGGCATCAGTAAGTTTTGTGTTCCTTTTTTAATTTGTGTAGTGCAGGGCAGAGCACGAGAGTACCAAGATTTTCTGATTCTTCTTACTTTTCAGAGAATATTGATTTAAAGTGTTTTTTTGTAATGTGTTTAAAAATTTTTTTATAAAGTAAATTTCAAGTGCAAGGAAACCAGCATAATAACTACCTGCTCCTGCCCTTGAGGGGCAGCTCTTACTACAGCTGATATTGGCCTAGTGTCTGTCCATCTCTTAGCCCACCTCCATTCCAGATTATTTAGGAATAAGTTTTAGATTTGATACATTTATATTTATATAAAAGTTATTCTTTATGTAAGGAAATATATAGCCAATATCTGTAGTTACCCCGTCATGTCAAGGTATTTTTTTCTAATTTGTCTGTCTGGGTGCCTGCTTTGTGGGTATGTGTCTAGAAGTGGGAAATACCAGATGGCGTGGTAAAAATTCTCAAGGAGCACCATACGGTTTCCCATAGGAGCTATACTATTTTGTATTTTTACCTTTTTTTGTTGTTGTTGTTCACCATCCTAGTAGGTATGACAGGCGTAACTTAATCTTAGTTAGACATGGTGACCAAATTTAATAATATGCTTTTCCAAAAATGCTTGTTAAAAATGTAATGCTTGTTTTCTTTGTATTGCTTAAGCTATCTGAATATAGTAAATTTCTTTACAGAATTTCTTATTATTATTTGGGTCATATTACATGTATTAATATATACCATTACTTAGATGTCTTTCTCATCTGGTGAAATAGGAAGATCATGACTGTTATTTACATTTTTAGTTGGCAAGTAGTTGATGTTGGTCAAAGATAGTAGGAGCTACAATGGTGCAGTTATGCTGCAAGGGACCATTTTCTGCCCAAGGACTTTGGACTGGATGTTGGACGTAGTCAGGAAGCCACTGGGATATTTAAAGTCACAGTGAACAGTCAAAGGAGGAATGGATACTAGAGGACTGATGTGAGAGAAATTTTAGAAAATATTAAGTAATGACAAATAATTTGTTGGACTAGATTCAGAGAAACTTCACTTACAGGTGGGAAGGCAATGCTATGACTTGGATATAGATTATGTCATAGTTCTTTTGGGGGCTGCTGAGAGTATTAGGCAAGTCTAGGTTCCAGTCCTCTAACTCTGCAGCTAGTGGGTTGGATGACATTAGGCACGTGTTAGAATTTCCATATGGGCCAGATTCCATAACGTAAAATAAATGTAGAAGTTATTAGTAACTGGTACAACAGAAGGAATGAGAGCAGACGGAGGTGTACAGGCCAGGGTCAGGCAGTGCTTGGGCGTGTGTTTGCACAACTGGTGACCATGGGCTCAGTCTTAATTAAATAGTAGTGGAAAAAAATGGATTTGGATTTCAGAATAAATAAATTGACAGAATGAATAAATTGGGCAAGTAGGAAATGAGGAAATGATTAGAAATTTTAGGTAGGTTTAAAAAAATGAAAAGTATTGAGAGTTACAGCTTGAAAGAAGTAGAAAGTAACACTGTAGGTGAGAAATCTAAATCTAATACTTTAGAGATAAAATGTTTCTGGTTGAAGGCAAGATACAGGTTGTGGCTCTTGCCCTGGGTGACTAAGAAGGAGCAGAAATGAGTGTCACCCGCAGAAGCTGAGGCTGGAGTCGGGACATAGGGAACCGGGCATTTGTTACGGATCTGGACACCGCCGCGGGAAATGAGCAGACAGGTTTTGTATGCTCACATTTTGAGTATACAGTTTCTAGTCAGCTTGGGGTACGGGGCAGTGTTTCTGAACATGGAAGCATTGATCAAAAAAAAAAAAAAAAGGTGTATTTAAACTTAACACATTGCTGTTCAATCCCAGTGGCTCAGGTTTGCAATCCCAGCACTCAGGGAGACTGAAGCAGGAAGATTGCCTTGAGTTCAAGGCCAGCCTGGTCTCCATAGTGAGTTGAGAACCAGCCTGGACTACAAAGTGAAACCTTGTCTTGAAAATTCAAAAACAAAAATGCCTCAATCCCCAGTGCCACCAAAATGAGTGAAAGAATGTTCCCCCTAAAAGTAGTGTTCTTTCCTTAGGAAACACTTATCCCATTGCCACTTTCTGAAGCATGTCTGAATGGGATAAAAAAAAATAGTGAATGCTGTTGTTGAGTGCTGTCCAACAGAAAGGCAGGCTTGTAAAGCTGTTACAGTGTGTCCTGGTCCACTTTATTCATTGTATGTGGCGCCATACAACTTCCGACTTTTCCCCAAAGTCAAAATGATCCATGAAAGTTAGAGTGGTTTGAGTTGATTGTGGACATTGAGGCAGCAACAACAGCTCAGCTAAAAACACTCACCAAAGCATTGCCAGAACTGTTCCAGAAGGGGCCAGAAGGACAGGACGGTTATGTTCCATGCAAGGGGAAGGAGTTGGAGGGAATTCATGGTGATGTGTGTATGTAATGTCACTGTGTGTTTTGATGACACCTACATGTACACCTTGCAGTCTGGAGTTGATGACTTCATAGGTGATCTTTTTGTGAGTCTCTTCATCCTAATATGTAGTTTACATTCTGTTCTCAATTGTCCTTGTAACTTAGCTCTTTCTCCTGAACATGAGTAAGATGTGCTTCCTTAATTGTTCGGAATACAGAGCAGCAGACAAGAGCAGAGATTTGTATGCCTCTTTGGGAGAAAGTGTCATGTTTACAGGATGAAATATAAAAATCTGTAAGATTAGAGAAGAACTCCCTGTGGAGAGGGTGCGGCCCATCGTGAGGAGCCTGTAGAGTGACCAGGCCGGGGGCAGTAGCAGCATGTGCGGGGTGACCTCTCATCCCCTCATGCTGCCCCTGAGGTGGGCTGTATGGTTCCACATTACTGTCACCTTGAAAAGTTTTCCTACAAGTAAATTGTGGGACTCACATTTTTGTGTTGTGCTTTGTTCTTTTTAATAGGATGAAGAAAGTATTCCTATTATGTATAGGAATTTACCTGAATATAAAGAACTATTACAATTTAAAAAATTAAAGAAGCAGAAGCTTCAACAAATGCAAGCTGAAAGTGGATTTGTACAACATGTAGGCTTCAAGGTAAATTCTACTTAATCTTAGTATTTAATTCTTGAAAGCGTGTTAAGAGTTACTTTAAGCACTGCCTGGAGTGTTACATTGTAAAACATCTAAGCAAGAAGGAAAGAGTTACTAAGTATCTCTTGTCCTGTTTTCTTACTTATATGAAGGAGCGGAGCCCTAGTTCATGACATCAAGAGCTTTGTACTTCTGTGCAAGGACATGCAGGTGTCTGTCAGTGGTGGTGAAGCATGAGATGGGAAGCTTTTGTCCAGCTTCCTCTCTTTCGCTGCTTCCGCTCCTGGATTAGAACACTCCCACCCTCACCCCACTTCCGTTCTGGGCTGCATTGTCAGGAGGCTGATGGAGATTCAGCCATTCATTCCAGGTACTTGGCTAGGTGCCAGAGACTTGGAAGTGAGCAGGATGGACTCAGCTTCTGCCTCACGCCGTCTTTACTGTAGTAAGGCAGGGTTGGGGAACTTTTTTTCTGCCAAGGGCCATTTGGATACTTAGGGCAACATTCACAAGCTATACAGAATTATCAACATAAAAATCAGCACGAAAGACAGAAAGACAAAGTGAAAGAGGGGGACAGGGTAGGGGTGGAGGGAGGGAAGGGAGAGTAGGGGGAGGGACAAAAGGAGAGCGGGAAAGCGCTTGTCACTTTGACAAAATGCGTATATGCACCAAATGCTCAACTCCATTGTAAACCTTAAATTTTGCACTTGTACATATCAATAAAATGAGGAAAACAGCCTGCTGTATTTGGTAAAACATTGAATTAAACTCAATCTCTAACGTGAGGGCTGAAATGGCTTCTCTTGGGTGAGGCTGTAGCCAGGCTGGCCCAGGTGACTTTGCCGCTTACAGCCCCTGAGCTGGATGTCCCCACCCCACCATAAGGATTTTGGCAAAGCTGATTACAGAAAATAGTGATGTGCAACTCAGAGCAAAAACCAGCTTGGGGTCAGAGTTTGGAGAAATTTTGTCGACAGGTTTAATCATTGCAAAATTTTAAGTAAATAGTACATGAAATTGGTGTTTCAGGAAGATCATTTTAATGATTTAACTCTTAGTTTTGATAACTTTCAAGAAGGCAGTGGGTTTAGAGCTGAGTAGCCTTTAATCTTTATTACTAAAGTATCTAAAATAGTAAGTATTGAAGAATGTTATTTATGCAATTTCATATGAATATAGCTGAAAGGAAGTAAAAAGATTCTGGCCATAATACATAGAGACTGCACTAGAGGAAGGCAAGGCTGTAGGCAGAGAGACAGGCTAGAAGTTCTTTTGGTACTTTAAATAAAACATGAGTATCCTGAACTTGTCTGGTGGCTCTGGACATAGACTGACAGGTATGAGAAAACTTTATTCATTAGACCTCGCTGGACTTGTTTGCATTGGAGGAAGTAATGATGAGACCATAAACATGGTATTCCTGTTTCTGTTGGGAGTAAATGTAAAAAGTGTTAATATGTGCTGTGACTGGTCACATGAATTGAAAATGAAGTTATCTCTTTGAGCCTTTGGCTATCATTTATTAGGCGGACTTCCCTCTGGGTCTTTCAGCGCCCTTCACACCCCAGTGGGGATCTTTCCAGCCTTTCCTAGCTTTGGGCCTTTTGAGAGGAAACTTGCTCCTCTTAGAATTTTGTTCCAGGCCCGTTGATGGCTTGTTGGCTGGCCTGTCAGCAAACTGCAGTTGGCCTGATGATCTTAAAATTTATGGACATTTCCAGAATTTCACAGGAATCACTGCAGCTGTCACACTGTCACCATAATGAGAGTGAGCTGAAACTGCCTGCAGCTTTGGAGTGTGATTCAGAGGAGTTCAGAGATTTTTTTAGTCACTTGGTTTATAGCAGTGACTCCCACTGAAGCAGTTCTATGCGTATTTGGGTAATTTTAACAATGAAATGAAGTCATACCTTGGTCTGAGGTGCCTTTCAAGTAAAGGGTTACTAATAAAAAAAATGCTGAAGTTTGAGATGACTTATTTAAAAACTTCTTAAAGTCTGCCATAGTGACAGTTCCTTATGTTGACCTCTCCCACCTGTGTCTTGATCATGAGCCAGTGGACCTTTCCCCAGTGCTAGGAATTGTATCCATTTTATACTTGTTTTTGCCATGCACGACCATCCAGTATGTGAGGAAGAGGAGAAGCTATGAGCTCATCATGTTTTTCCCATCAGAACTTAAACAATAGGACACAGCTTAGTAGTTCTTCCCTCTGAATCTCTCGCAGTGTGATAACTGTGGCGTGGAGCCTATCCAGGGTGTTCGGTGGCACTGCCAGGATTGTCCTCCAGAAATGTCTTTGGATTTCTGCGATTCTTGTTCAGACTGGTAAGTGTTTCCTTAATTTCGGGCCTAAATTTTGAAAAGTAAAGAGTTGCCCAGCCAGAGAGTGATTTCTGAACACTTTTTTTAATGATTGATTTTGTTCATTGAGATAGACTCTCGCTCTGTAGTCCAGGCTGGTTCTAAACTCATTATGTAGCCCAGGCTGGCCTCAAACTCACAGCAATCCTCCTGCCTCAGCCTCCCAAGCTGGGATTATAGGCATATGCCACCATGCTTGGCCTTTGTGGTGCAGGAGAATCAAACTCAGGACCTTGCACTTGCTAGATAAACTGTCTAAACACTGTGCTATTCCTCTACCCTCAGGCATCTTTTTAAAAAAGTAGCCATATTTGATGAATTAGATTTTGTTCTAAGCAATAAGATTTTTTTTTCTTTTATCATGCCACCTCTTTCAAGTAGCTTTCCAGGAAAGATTTCTGATAGATGAATGCATTTATGTGTGTAGAGCTGTGAGAAAGTTTTGTAGCACCATGCCATGATGAGTTTGTCTATTTTTTTCTTCTTTGCAGCCTACATGAAACAGATATTCACAAGGAAGATCACCAGTTAGAACCTATTTATAGGTCAGAGACATTCTTAGACAGAGACTACTGTGTGTCCCAGGGCACCAGTTATAACTACCTTGACCCAAACTACTTTCCGGCAAACAGATGACATGGAAGAGCCCGTCACCTGCTAGTCCTCTTCGACACATAGCAATGGTATCATTGTTAATTGTGCAGTTTGGAAAGATTCTCTGCTTTCTCTGAACTGACACAGCATGAGCGCTTCCTGAGTGTTCTCGTCACGTACACCTCTGCCGCCATGGCTGTGGGTCAATGCTCAGCCGCTGAACATTCCTGGGGAGCAGGGTTTTCCTGGTGGACCTTACCCCACCGCACAAGGCTTCTAGGTGGCGCTGTGCACGGGTGAGCAGGACACGGGAGTGCACAGTAAAGGGAGAGTTAAGTTCCAAAGGTTTCAGGAACCTGGTCATAAATAGAATAATGAGGAAAGTATTTATATTCAAACAGATTAGTAGCTTTCAGTTTTGTGAAAATAGTTTTCAGCACAGAAACTGACTTCTTTAGGCAAAGGCTTAACCAGTGATGGAGTTTGCTTCTAGGATCTGTCTCTAAAAGAACTCACTGTTCCAGTGGTGGTCGCTGATGGCCTTTAGTAAATTGGAGCTGCTTAACCGTATCGATATAACCTAATTTCTTTTAACCACAACGAACTGTCCTTATAATCAACAGTGAAGCACTACAGGAGGCAACTGTGGCATTGCTTCTTAACCAGCTCATGGTGTGTGAATGTTATAAAATTGTCACTCAGATATATTTTTTAAATGTAATGTTATATAAGATGATCATGTGATGTGTACAAACTATGGTGAAAGTGCCAGTGGTAGTAACTGCGTAAAGTCTCTAATTCACAACATCATTAATCCCTTTAAAATACACAGCCTTCTGCCTCTGTATTTGGAGTTGTCAGTACAACTCAGCAAAGAATACTGCCTAATATAAAAATCATATATATGGTAATAATTTCCCTCTTTTGTAGTCTGAACAGATCCATAAAAGATTGTATTTTTATTACTATTTAAACAAGTGATTAAATTTAGTCTGCGCAGTGAGCGAGAGTTCACATGCATTCTTTTATACGGCTGGATTTTGTTGTGCATCATTTAAAACATTTTGTATGTTCCTTCTTATCTGTGTATACAGTATGTTCTTGAACAATGTTCATGTGTCAGGAGAACTGTGAGAAATAAACTATGTGGATACTGTCTGTTTATATTATAGAATGCTTGTTGTGATCTCCTTTTGGTTAGATTTCGGTTTTTTACCAGTGTTAAAACCAGAATTTTTAAAAAAAGGTTTTCTTTACTTATATAGGGTCTTATTTCTGTCTTTTATAAAGAGTAAACAATATATTATGGAAAGAGGTGAATGAACTTGAGAACTCTTAAGAGGATGCCCGCGTTCTCAAGTCCATGCATGCTGAGGTGCTGAATTAGTGTAGGTTACAGAAGAAAAGCAGAGGCCGTGGCTAAAGTGAAAGGCCGTTGGTAGTGCCCGCAGGGGAAAACTGAAGTTGAAAATATTTATTCGAATTGTTTTTGAAAGTCTCCATGTATTTAAACAGGGAATTTTCTGGAAACTTATTGATTAGGGTAAGATGGTATAAATGTTCTAAGATGGATTAAGTATTATGTCTTACCCAACTTTTAGAGTTGCTTATTTTTTCCTATTTCAGATCTGTGAAACATAAGTTCTCTTGAATACATAAAACACCAAAATCTACCTTGAATTTTTAATTAATCAAAGTAATAGAATTTTAAATATAGAAATCTTAAGAGTTTTAAAGTAATATATTAATGATAGATCACTGAATATGTTAATGCAATATATCAGAAGAAGGAAGAAAAGCGAGTAGACTGTCCACCCTGGGATCTCAGTTGGGGGAGAGGGGAATTGTTAGCATTCTAGACGTTTCGCTACTACATGTTGTGTGTATATGCCAGAAGACCTATCTTCGTTTCAACTTGTGATCAGGCAAGATAGCACTTGACAGTAATTTCTGCAGCCTCTGAGTTTTTGTGGAAATAATCCTAGTTAGTTCTGGAGACCCAAGCAAAGCCATTCACAAGTGCCACAAAGTATACAAAGTGTGCTTTAGAGGAGTGCTGTGCTCAGTACAGCTGTTTGTATATAAACAGGAAAGACAGAATAGGCTCTCTTGAAGGTATTTTCCATGGGGAAATATTTTAAGACTTTTAGTGGTGAGGAGGATTCTTTCCGTTAGACCAGAAGATGTGTTTATTTTCAATTTTTCACCTCTGACCATGTAGTTGCCCTGATGTTAAAAGGCCCCAGGTGATGGCGCTGTGGTGCTGCTCTGCAGGCTGTTATTTGAGGGTTGCAGGAGGGGACAGGCTATCTGTCTTTGGTGGGGCAACCTTCTGTCTGTCTACGGAAGAGTACTGCTGAAAGAGTAGTGCCGTAAGCAACGGCAGGTTGTTAGAGGTCTGCTGGGTAAAGCATTGCTTACTAAGTGGTCGTCAGTACGTTAGATCTGTTTCTTGGTATATCATGCAGAATTTATTTGCTAATCAATGAAGAACCTTCTGATGGCACTCAGACCACCAGATTTAGGCTGAGGGGGTTTCCTGTGATGCGAGGCCCTGCAGCAGCAGACACACGGGAGATGGTGCTGTCTGGTGTAGGCCAGCACCTTCTGCTATTCCTCATCAGCCCAGTGAGGCAGTTCCATTATTATCCTGTCTTCAGAAGGAGAAATCTAGCCAGAGAGAGGAGAAGGAACTCGCCCAGCGTCACCTGGACGGTAAAAGTAGTGGTGCTCGACTCTCAGCTGGCGTCAGCGTCTGCCTGGCTTGCTTTCCATTCTTTTTTTCTGGCAGGGCGTGGAGTGGAGTGTAGAGTATAAAACTGAGCATATGTGCAGGTCTCATGATAGAGACAGAACCCTGTGTGCACATGGGGGAAAGGCCCCGAAACGTCCTACCAGCCGGTGGAAATCCGAAAAGCGCTTGTGCACACCAGCGGCTACTCGCAGCGCCTGTGGTGACCATGGTGACCGTGTTGCTCTCCTTTCCCTTCTGTTCAAGTCATAAGACACAGTTTGCTGAGGTATGAGGAACACTTTTCTTTTTTTAATGAAGCACAGAAAACAGTATATGTAGAGAGTATGTAAGTATTGTTTTTTGAAACTTTTCTGAGTTGTGAATGTCAGTATAGCATCCTGTATAACTTGCACTACTTACTGTGGATAATAGTTTGGAATCTGCTGTTGTAGATTCACCAGGCGAAGCTGGGAGTTCCCAGGTGACATGTAGTTTTTCTCACAAGGTTATAGGCACACTGTCCTTTTCAGGCTGTGAATGTTTTTATTTCTTTGATGAAAAATGTACTGCTGTTCACATGATTGCAGTAAAAACCATAATTTCTTTTCTTGAATGGCTAGTTTGTGAATTTTTGGAAGCCTGTGTGTATTTAGCTCCATGAAAATGGAGACCATCTGTGTCTGTATTTGTCTAGAGCAGGATTTTTATGGATTCTCCAGAGCTGGATTATCATGAGTTCGAGGCCATCCTGGGCTACAGCCCTGAATAGTGAGTTCAAGACCAGCTTGGACTACAGAACAAGACCGTCTCCAAAAAAAGAGTTCTTCATAACTGTTCATGGACTGTAGGACCAGTGTTTTTGGTGAGCTGCAGGTTTGTTCCTGTCTGAAGTTGAGAGGCAGCATGCATGCACTGTGGGGACTTGGCTCGGGAGACCTAGTACAGGGGCCCTTGAGGACAGGGCAGCCTTACCGTCCTGCCTTACCTGGAGGATGTGGCTCAGCCCTGGTGTCTAAGAAGGGTTAAACCCACTGTGTGACCCCAGGGAGGCCAGGAATCGTGATTTAAGAGTGACATATGACAAGGCCACCCACGTGGAATTCCAGATCCTGGTCCCAGTTGGGAAGTGAAGCTGTCAGTGCTGGCTGACAATCACCTTCCGCTGAGCTCTGGAGATGCACAACACGAACGTGTCGTCTTCCATGTGTGCTCCCTGGTGAGGCCTAGTACTGTTACGGTTGCTACGGTGGTACAGAGTTCAGATGTGTTAGCTCTTGGTAGCTGGAGGTGACAGCTATGCCCTTCCCGAGTGCACAGGCTCTTGGGGAAGACAAGGAATACACAACTTCAGTGTTTTGCAGTGTTTAATAAACTCCTTAGATTATAGGCAAAGGTAAATGTGGTGAGGAAAAACACCATGCAAACGGTAAACGCCCATTTTAGATGGAGTGATGCCCTGAGGATGAGGGTAAGTGAGACACAAAGAGCTGCCTGGGGATCTGCAGGAAGAGCCCAGGATACCGCAGGGTGGACTGAGCTACGGGAGCAGACTGAGCTATGCTGAGCGCAGAGAATCAGAGATGGGGGACAGGTCAGGCCTGGCCTCCGATCTAGGGCATAGCTTAGGCGAGTTTGGATTGTGTGCTGGTGTTTTCCCCGTGCACGTGCAGCCTTTTGCTCAGTAGAGGGTCTTTCCTGTTTCAAAATCTTGTCACATTCAAGGAGTGATGTCATTTGAAGCCATTCATGTCAGCTACATGTGTGTTCATGTTCTATAGAAGGATCGTTTTGCATGTCGCCTTTCAGGGTAACACCCTTTACCTCTGCTGGCTTTTCTTTTCAAGACAGTGACCAAGTTCAGCCATAAAAGCCATGGATGGCCATCTGTGTCCCCCTGGGCTGTCCTCTGCCCCTTCCCCCATGCTGTCAAAGCTGTGATGGGCCTGGGCTTGGGTTGCAGTGTGTGGGGTGCAGTTGAAGAATGTTAATCCCTGCAATGTGTGACATTGTTTTTCTGGCACAACTGGTCATTTTCATCCTGTACCATTTCTTTTCCCCCTTTGCTCACATACTCCCCACTTCCCTTGAAAGAGTGTGACACCGTGGGGTGGTGATAAAGTAGGTGACAGCTGTGTGCATTGCGGCAACACTCCCCACGCACTCTTTCCGTTAATAGAGGCATCATTGTAACCAAAGAAACTTAGTTTCTCTAGAAAACACGGACGTTTCTCTTGAATGAAAGCTAGAGAGAGAATACACTGTGAGAATTACCATGTATCGTGGATACACTAAGAATTTTCTCTGTAATAGCTCAAATCTGGTCTATGGGCAAAGTTAAAACCATATTAATGGGTCATAAATCTCAACTATTATTACTGTGTTTGCTTCTAATTCTGTTTGGAATAAGGCTTCAAATGCTTTCCAGAATGATGTTGAGTTGCAAATAAATAGAAAAAGAGTTATCCTGTCTTTCATTTATTTTATTTGTACTTAATCCATTTCAAGAAAAAAGATGACTTTAAAAATACAATTCTACCCCGGAGATGGATCCTCATTTGTACAACGACCAAAGAAAAACTCATGCCACTGAAACGCTGGTCTGTAGGGACTGAGCTGAAGCTACAGTTAGGAGAACATCGAAGCCCCGATCTGACTCTCGGAAGCGCACAAGAGAATCCTGGCCTCACAGTTTCTGAAAGCCCCGCGCGAACCAAGTGCAGCAGTGGGATCTGCAGGACTCTGGCTTCACAACATGCCCTTCCCGCCCGCCTGCCAGTTTTGTTGCTGTTACTCTCTTTACCTGCTTGCCAGTGAGTCAGTAGGTCATCACTTAAAAGTCAAAATTGTAAGAGTATTTGTCCGGTGAGTGAAATAACGAACCCACCTCATGCTTTTAAGTCATTGGTCATTGACAATTTGTAATTTCTGAAGTGTACCACCATGTAGAGAGGAGACTGGTTTACACAATTGATCCGATTTATTCTCTTAGCCTTGGATGATAGTCCAAGTAGCCAGTTTTCTAAAAATAAACATAACAAGTTACTGGTAACTACCAAGGTTTTGCCATCAGGAAGCAGCTAGGCCGTTTCACATTCCTAAAACATTTCTTTCAAATCTTACTGACTCCTGGTGCCTCTGTGTTTAAAAATACAGCACCATCTAGTCGATCTGTGCCAGCCTGGAGTCCCAAGTAGCTGGACCGGATGCAGCGGGAGGGCGCCCGAGCCTGCCGCTGCGCTGAGGGCCTTCAGGGAACAGCACATAGATCCTGGGGAAAAAAAGAAGGGCCGGGGGCCGGGGGATGCGGGCTGCCCGTGTGATGAGACCGCAGCCAGTGCTGGGGGCGCAGACGACACAGGCTGGCACCACACGGCTGCTCACATGCCGACCACTGTGGTGCACGACCCACACACAAGGACAAAGCGTGCGTGCTGGCGTCAGGACAGCTGTTTGAGGGGAGATGGGCAGTCCCGTGTACACCCTGCGTAGCTTCCAGACACACCCACGCTAGTCTAGCTAGGAGCAGGCAGCACTGTCAAGGCACAGGTGGGGGGCGGGGGGACACAAAATACCGAAACGTGTGTTAGGGGATGAGCCGTTTGACACTTTCTTCCTGCATTCTCCTTACTATACATGCACCTCCATCTTCAGAAGATAGAGTCAATTGCTGTGCAGAGTTGAAGAAAAACTTCCTCTGGTGTTCCTTCTGCATTTATCTGTGTTTAGAAAGAAAGTTTTAAGATATTTAACTTTTTTTTTCTTTTTTGCAGTACTGGGGTTTGAACACAGGGCCTTGGAGCTACATCCCCAGCCACTTTTTATTATTAATTTAAGACAGTTTCGCTAATCAACCTTCCTCAGCCTTGTGAAGTGCTGAGGTTACAAGCCTGCACCCATTGGGCCTAGCTTAATCATTTTTTAATTTAAACAAAGGTGAATAATTGTTCAGGGGTCTTGAATAGTGTACAGCAGTTAGAGTGCTTGCCTAGCAAGTGCGAGGCCTGAGTTTGAATCTCCAGCACCATATAAACTGTGGTGGTCATACCTTAAATCCCCATGCAGGAGGACTGCCATGAATTCGAGGCCAGCCTGGGCCACATAGTGAGTTCAGTACGAGCTTTGACTACAGCTTGAGTAGTTGCTTAAAAGCTCGATGCCTTAATGAAAACAGCAGGGAGGCAGCATGCACGTTTGCTAAAACAGACAAGACCCTGAGCAGCAACGCCAGCGCTTAATGCCTGGGGGCCGCCAAAACCCTTCCTTGCCCCTGGCCCCAGGGCACAGTGCTGAAGCCACGCGAGGAGACTGGTTTCTTAAAATCCACCTGGGCACTTGCATTTTACCTAGTTGGAAACACGACCACTCAAAAACCTGCGCGTGGGTATTCCTGGCATCTTTATTCATTATTGACAAAACTTGAAAACAGCAGAGATGCCTTTGAGTATTTGAGTAGACAGACTAGCACCTCCAGACAATATTAGAATATCATTTTTCCCTAAATTATTAGCATGTATCTGCAATAAATAGTATACTTGAGGAACAGGTGCACACACATACTGTGTCTTGATCGTGTTTACTTCCCTCCCTCCTCTCTTGTCCCTCCGACTGACATCTCCTCTCCCCTCTCCACAAATTGACCTTCCGGTGTCTTCCAGCACTCCTTTATTTTGCTCAATTACTTATTTATACTTTGGTTTTCTAATTTTAGAGGAGCCATGTGATACTTCGCTTCCTGTGTCCGATCCATTTCGCTAAGCCTGATGACTTCAAGGTGCATCTGTTTTCCTAGAAATGATTCCAGGGTACCCTTTACGGTAGGCTGGTGCTCACTCCAGGGTGCGTGCTTGCCACATCTGTATCCATCTCATGATGGATGCATTGGCTGCTTTCAAGACTGAGCTCTTGTTGCTGAAATGAGCTATCAAGCCACGAAGAAGCAGGAAAGCTAAGCGCATGCTACCAAATGGTAGAAGCCAACCCGAGAAGGGGCACACCGTGTAGTTCTGTGACATGCTGAAGAAGTCAAAACCAGTGGAAACGGTAAAAGACCAGTGGCTGTTGGGATAGGGGATAGTGAGGGATGTAGAGGAGGAACTCGGATTTTAAGGGTAGTGGAATTATTCTGTACGTGGCTCTAACAGTGAACACCTAACATAAATTGGTCCAGATTCATGTTACTTAAATGTTAAGAGTATTGATGTAAGTCATGGGCTGCGGGTGACAGCGATGTATCAGTGTAGTTTATCTGTTGTGACAAACGTCCTCTCCCACGTGATGGAGACAGCGGGAATGTTGCAGTGTCCTGGGATGGGGTACATGAGAACTCTGTGTTCAGTTTTGCTGTGAACATAAAACTGCTGTAAAGCCTAAAGACTGAAACGAGCTGGGCCCCCCGTGGCACAGGCCCATAAACCCAGCTGTTGGGGAGGCTGAAGCAGGACTCTTCTTCAAAATTGAAAATTGAAAATGGTCTGAGCACTTGTAACCATCTGAGAAATGCGAATCAAAGCAACACTAAGCTCCCATCGTACCCCAGGGAGAAAGTTTGTTATCAAGAACCTGGAAGCAAAAGATGCTTGTGAGGGTGCAGGGAGAAAGGAACGCTTTCTGCCTCGCTGATAATACTGTGAACCATCAGTATGGACTGAGCCAGTGCTGCTACTTCTGAGTATCTTTCCAAAGACCTAAGAGCGTCATATATCCGAGACATAGGTGAACCCGTGTTTAGAGCGGCACAGGCCTGTCGATAAGGACGGTGTGGCAGGTATACACGAGGAGTACTATGCTGCTATGAAGATCAGTTTGAGGCATTTGTAGGAAAATGGATGTGCCTGAGACCAAAGGATGGAAATAGGTGTTAGGAAGCAGGGGGTGGGCACACTTGGTAGACACTGGGCAGACTTTGGAGTTACATAGAATGAGATTTCCTACACCTTGGGTGCACCCGGGCCGGCCTGTGGGCCGAGATGTGCCAGGGGCTGGGGCAGCAGAGAGCGGTGCCCAAGGAGGACCGGGGACTGGAGCCCGTTTACTGGGCCGTGTGTGTTCGCTTTGGGGCACCGCGGCGGTCACGGAGGTCTGTGCTTCACACATGGGACATTACAACTGTGGGGACCATGCAGCCCCAAAGCCCCAGCACCGGGGTGACCAAGGACAGACCCGCCAAGCAAAGGTGCCACCTGAAAAGGAGCCTGAGCCACTGCCACCTGTCCATACTCAGTGAACAGACCTGGAAGCACCGTCCCTGGACTACAGTGTGAGAACTGTCTCAAAAAAAAAGTTTTGCTTTCACGGGCTCCTCTGCTCACCATGAGGATCTGAAACACATCTTGTTAGCAAACTGGCTTCAGTTTGCGAAAGCTCAAAGCGCCAGGAATAGTTGTCCCTGTAACTCGGGAAGCACTCAGCACGTTGGTTCCTTTCCATCTTGAATTGCTGTTACATTTGGGACTATAGAAGCCACTTATTTTTCTCTTAAAACATTCTCCATGTGGGGTTCGATGAGGCCAGAGACTACGCTTTGAGACCCCCGGAGACCACAGGCGCTGGGTGCGGTGACACACTCCTGCCTGCAATCCCAGTCCTTTGGGAAGCTAAGGCAATTCAGCGACGTGGTGAAACCCTTTCTCAAAACTAAATAAAAATTAAATACATTTAAAAAGGGCTGGGGCTAAAACTCAGGGCTCTGGGTTCTGCAAAAGAAAAAAAATTTACCATTTTGGGTTTGAGATTTGGAATAATGATTCTAATCTGTATAAGAAAATTTTTATAAAAAGCTACAATCAAATGAGCAGGAAATAGGATTTTTTTTTTTTTTTTGAGTTTTCACCTGGCTTCTCAGAGGAAAAGTGGAGCTTGTCAGTGACAGTGCCAGGGCCCAGTGTGGCAGAACAGTGTGCTGACGTGGGTGGGTGCTGGCTATGCTGGCGACTTTCCCTTTAGTCCCAGGAACCTGTAAATCCAGCTGGGCTCTTCATGAGTGTCTCAGCCCGTTCTAAACGTTGCTCCAGCTTTGGGCTTTGTGAGCATTGCTGGCATGGGGCTTCTGGGACAGACAGTGGGTACATGATTGTCCACGTGTCCCTGTCTCCTGATCCTGCTCTCTGTAATAACACCAGATGCAGCCTCACACGCCAGGGACCCCAGAGGACAGCCGAGGCCCAACACGGGCCAAGGCCTCGGTGGGTGGTGCCTGTGGAGGGGGGAGGAGTGAGGGGCAGGTGCACCTTCACACCTGAGGGTTATGGAGAAGGTGGATCCGGGTCGTAGGGGGTGCAAGTAGGATCAAAATACCTTGTACACACTGAACCCCCTCCCCACCCCGTCCCAAACATGAAACCCAAGGTGAGCAAGGTAGGGTTGATGGGGGGGTGGGGGCGGTGATGGCTGAAGCATTAATGTCACGAACATGACCAAGCCCACCCACATGAAACCCACCAACCTATATAAGCCAAGAGGCACTCATTAAAAACCCCGGATAAAAGGTAAACTGTCACGGATTTTCTAATGGATTATACATATTAGATGATAGCATTTTGGATATACTAGATTAAATAAGATCAACTTTTTTGTGATATTGGGAATCAAGTCGTCACACTGAGCTACGCCCAGCTCATTTTTTAACTTTTGACTTTTGAGACAGGATTTTGCTAGTCACTAACTTGCCCAGGTTGGGCATAAACTTGCCATTCTCCTGCCTCAGCCTCCTAAATGCTGGGATTAAAGGCGTGTGCTATCATGCCTGGATAAATTTTACTGTAGCCCAGCCTGGACAATTTAGATCCTTATTGAAATAAAAAATAAAAGCTGAGCATGATGGTGTATGTCTGTAATGTCAGTACTCTGGAGGCTGAGGCAGGAGGATTGCAAGTTCAAGCCCAGCTCGGGCGATTCAGCAATTTACGAAGACACTGATTCAAAATAAAAAATGAAAATGGGCTGAGATGTAGCTGAGTGTGAAGGCCCTGGGTTGGACTTCCAGTACCACAAAAAATACGTAAATAAAAATTTAAAAAAAAAAAAGGGCTGGGGATGTAGTCCATTGGGAAGGCCTTCAGTTCAATCCCCAGAACAGGCCTGGCTTACATTTTCTTCCTGTAAACTGTGGGTGTTGGAGGTGAGAGTCACCCTGACGAGTAAGTGGGTAATCAGCCCCTGGATGCAGCACCAGGGAGCAGCGTGCACCTCCATTCCTTCTGGGGGAATCCCGAGCGTGAGGGCCGCTCCAGGGACCGGAAGCGATGACCCGCATGCTCACAGACAGGAGAATGTGGCGGGTTCCCACGCATGGCTGCCGTCGGTTCCCGATGTGGCTCTGCCGCTCGTCCCGCAGGGGTTGGGCGCGACCTCCCTCAGCTCAAACCTGGGCTGCCTGCTAACGTTCTCATCCCTGGAACACCACGCGTGACACACACACGGGGAGAGGCTAGTCCACGGGTCTGGCTGCAAATCTTCAAGGCAGATCAAGTTCTTTTCCCCCTAGACAATTCCCGTGCGTGTTCCAGAGCGCAGGACGATCTGATTTTGCAAAGCCCTTGGCAGCCTGGGACGCCGCAGCAGGCACTGCGGGCTGACGCGTCTCTGCTTCATGCTTCGTGCCGGAAGCAGGAGGCGTCCCTGCATGCCATCGGGAGGCGCCTTCTGACGTCCACATTCAGCTTCTTATTCTGGAAAATGGATTATTAGCAAGTGGCTGGAAATTCCTTCTCAACAGCTTTCCCTCTGTTCAGTCCTGGGGATTGAATCTAGAGCCTTGGCACTCGGCGGCATCTCAGCCCTTCAACATTTTTTTTTTTTTTTAAATAAAGATAGGTCTTTCCAAGCTGTTAAATAGCCCAGTCTCATCACAAACTTGCGAACCTACCAGGCCCCAACTCCCACTAGCACAAGAAATCAATGGATTTGCCCCGTGACCGGATCATTCTCCAAACACGAGGCTTTTTGGGGAACATTCCAGATCCGCCCCGTGCATTTAGTCTATCCCTGAGAGCTGCTAAGTCGAGCGATTCCAGCACTGATGGAAAGTTTAAGTCCACAGTTCCCTTCTGAGACTCAAGGCAAACTCTGAGCTGTGGGCCTTGTGACAAAGAGAAGATACACAATCCCGACATGCGTTGGCAGAAAGCAATCAAACCAAAACAGTACTGAAACCCAAGCGGGCCAGCCCCAGCTCTTGCGGTCCCATTAAGTCCTATGGCTCTGCGTCCAGCCCCCAGTGCGAGCTGTGGCGAGATGTGAGTTCCAAAGTCCTGGGGTGCCTCTCCTGTATGGCTCTGCCTCTGGCTGCTACCTCCATGGCTTCTCCCGGGGCTGGCTCCACGCACAGCCGTGGCCTTCTGCAGCAGATCCGTGAACCCGGCATCTCCAGGTTTCTGAGGTTTGCACTGCACTTTGGACATCACCTTCAGGGCTTCACACGTGGCCCTCCCACACTGCCCGGCCTCCGCGGCTTCCTTCTGAGATGTGGGCTAAGTCTCTATGACCCCACACTTCTTGCACTCTGCCTGCCTGTGGATGATACCAAGGTCTGCCGCTGGCTTGAGCAGTGCCTGGCCCCCGAGGACCGCACCCACAGAAGCCTGTGAGTTTGGCTGAACTCCTTAGAGACTCACTTCTTGAGGTCGCCCTGCAGCATGCCCTGGGACTCTATTCAAAGCGAAGTCTTTTGCGTGGTTACTTGTGTTGCTTTGTTTGGAGGTGGGGGTCAGGGGTCAAGTCATATTCTACACACTGACAAAACACAGTCAAGGGGTTTTCTCTTTTTTAGGCCCTGGAGATTGGTCCCCAGGACACTGACACTGAGCCCATTTTTACTTTTTGACTTTAAGACAGGGTCTTGATAAGTTGCTAAGATGCCCTGATTAGGCCCAAACTTGTGATTCTCCTGCCTCAGCCTCCCAGGGAGCTCAGATGACAGGTCTGCACCACCTAGCCCAGCTCAAAATTGAGTTTATGTAAATCCTTAAATCTTAAAAACAAAAACAAAAAAACTCTCAATTGTAGTATTCTTTTCTTTCCTTTTTTTTTCTTTCTTTTTGAGAGAAAGTTTCACTCTATAACCCAGGTGGGTTCTGAACTCACTGGTAGAGCCCAGGCTGGCCTTGGACTCATGACAGGCCTCCTGCCTCAGCCTCCGGGGTGCTGGGATTACAGGTGTGCACCACCACACCTGGCTTACCTGGTGCTGGGGAATCGAACTCGGGTACTTAGAGCTTGACACAGGGCTTGTTAGGAAAGTGCTCTAACCGCTGAGCCGTTCCTCCAGCCCAGCCCTGTATTCTTAACACAAAAGAATGCCGGGGCAGCGGGCTCACCTTCCGCAGCTGTGTCCTCTTCTCGTAGTAGGCGATGACTGGGAGGGAGGCCCGGTAATAGGCCTCCAGGCGCTTGGCGATGGTCCTGGTTGTGCCGTCGGCCTGGGGCCCGCCCTGGCTTCTCTGGAGAAGGCGGTTGGTCATGGTGTCTGCTGAGCAGTCCATGCAGATCACCAAGTGGGGATCTCCAAACTGGGGGACAGTAGGGGGAGACAGGACATACACACGGTCAGAAACACTCCACTCTGCCGATGTTCTGGAATGTTCTGGGGGCCTACTGGGTTTTTCTTTTCTCGGCCTCCTGGCTGGCTGAAAAGCCCAGGCCTGCAGCCAGCACAGCATAGGCGGACGTCAGGGCTGCTTTCGTCTACGTGGGTCACTTCCCACGCCCAGCCTCAGCCCCGGCTCCCGTGCTCAGCTGGGAGGTCGCCTTGCTGGGGGTGGGCACTGCTCAGTGTGGCCATTCTGGGCTCTGCACTCAGAGGAAGAGAGGGAGAGGGAGGGAGGGAGAGAGGGAGAGAGGGAGAGAGAGAGAGAAAGAGAGAGAGACAGAGAGAGAGAGAGAGAGAGAGAGAGAGAACATGTTGTTTCCTCCCACCCGAGCCTGCCCAGACCTGCCGAGGCCAGCCTAGCCCCTTCCGCCTGTCCCAAACCACCTTACCTAATACCCACCACCACAGCCGCACCCCGTGGCTGTGTCGGGGAAGAGGGGAGCACAGTGACTGAGCTGGCAAAGACCAGAGTCGGGCTGGCAGGACCACATCCCGTCTGCTGCCTTGTGCTCGATTAGGGCTTTATTAGTCCCTCGCCTCACTTTCTATGGAGGCTGTCTCTCCATTGAGGGCCTGTTCCTGCTCAAATCTGAGCTGACCTCCAGCTGCTTATTTCTAGTGCTACTGGGGACTGAACCCAGGACTTTTGCATTGAGCTCCATCCTCCCACCTCCTTTTTGAGAGAGGCTTCCGCTAAATTGCTGAGATGCGCGGGCTGGGTTTGAATTTGTTATTCTGCCTTAGCCTCCCAGGTGACTCTGGGATTACAGCCTCTGGCACAGAGCACAGCTCCTAAGGAATGTTTTAAGGAGTGAACGATCTGCGGCTTGGTTCTCTCCACCCACCAGCCTTCTCGGAGCTGGTCTTTGGCCCGTGGGTATCGTGGGTACCTCCACCACCCACCCCGACCCTGCATCCAGGGAAGCCCCTGCCCAACACGGGCGGGGAGGGCTCAGGAGGCAGTGACCCGGGCTCACCAGCAGAGGGCGACCTTGGGAGGTAATTTCAGCTCAGGTCTACCTGGATCATGTCCAGGCCACTTTGAGGGTTCGGGAAATCTTTCAGTCATGAGCAGAGATAGTGTGCGTCTGCGCGGGCGCCGTGGCAAGCGACCCTGCGGACCATCACGAGTGCAGCCCAGAGAGGCTTCTTTGGTTCCCAAAGTGTGGGCCGGGATTATCTGAAACGCAGTCAGCGGGACTGGGAGGCCGAGGCAGGAGGACAAGCTCTAGCCCAGCTCGGGCAACCTAGTGACTCGGTGAGATCCTGTTTCAAAATAAAAAATAGCCCGGGGATGTCGCTCAGTGGGAAGGCCCTGCGCTTGACCCGGGGTGACACGGGGAAGCCCCTGCAGCGTTCCAGGCCCAGTCCGCAGCGACCCACCCAGGGTCTGCATTTTGCCAGCGTGTCCCCTCGCCCCCTCCCGGCGACTTTCCTCTCTCTCCTCGAATCTGCACCCTCTTCCGACACACAGTGCTCCCTTTCATTTGGAAATGATCTGAAGTGCTGAGGTTTTAATTTTATGTACTTGCTTTTGCTGTACTGGGCATTGAATCCAGGACTTTCACGTTCAACTACATTCTGAGCCTTTTCTTTCTTTCTTTTTTTTTTTTTTTTTGAGACAGGGTCTCACTATGTCTCCAAGTCCCCCAGGCTGGGCTTGAACTCCTGCCTCAGCCTCCCCGAGTGTTAGGATTACAGGTATGCATCACCATGCCTGGCTACAATTTAATTTTAATCCTTAATATTTTTTCAAATGTTTGAAATGGTCCCCTTTGGCTCCCCAGATGGTTTGATGCGTACCTTCAGGAAGCCCCTTGGGGCGGCTCTCTCTCCTAGCGCTGCGCTTTGGCTACTGACTGTGGTTAGCCTCTAGCATCAGCGAGCAGAGAACTCCGTCCTTATCTGCATCACAGAGTTGGCACAACTTCATTGGGGTCCCCGGAAGTCTGCCCCCAGAATCTGGTATCTCTGGGACCTCCAGAAGAGCACCCCTGCCCCAGGAACGTGTAAAGGCTCAGCCTGGCCTCCCTGCCACGATGCCCCTACGTGACTCTGGTCGCCTCAATGTCCTTGCTGGATCCAAACCACTGACCTTTTGCGGTCATCTTGACTTGGAAGCAGAGCCAGAAGTTGCACGCTGCCAGATTCGGTGAACGAGGGGGATGAACACATGCGTCACGGCTTCACCAGCCTGCATGCTTCTTAGATTGTGTGCTGCAACACGGGCATTCACCGCATTTTTGATCATGCCTTGTGAGGACACTTACAAAAGAGGAACTGCTTCCATAGGCAGCAAAGGCAGCGGCGTGACTGTGTCAAAGTGCAGGGCAATATCGTGCGTCTCTGACTTTTATCCAAGTGGATACTATTTTGTGACACTGGATTTTGTATTTTAGGCAGGACCTTTGCATAAACTTCATCCCCACCATTTTAAAAAAAAGTTTATATTTTTCTTTCGAGACAATGCCTGGCTCAGTAGCTAAACCGTTCCAGGCTGGGCTTGAGCTTGCCACCCTCCGGTCTCAGCCTCCTAGGCTCCCCCGGAGTTTCTGCCCTTTGTCCTGAAAAGATCTGACGCATATGACTGGGAAAGGCCGCACTCTGGGCCCCGCGCCCCATCCTTGGCGACGTCCCCTCCTCCCTTCCTGTCCCCCAGCAGCAACTCACCCTGCGCCCGAACTCCTCCCCTTGCGTCACGTCGCGGGGGTAGCCACGGATCAGGACGCCGGCGCCGTCGCTGCGGCCGGTGCCCACGGCCTCCGCTAGCAGCTCCAGGACGACGCCCTGGGGCAGAGGGACAGCGGTCAGGAGCCAGGCGACAACCCAGGGACAGCCCGGCCCTCGGGATGCTCCTGCCCCCCCTGCGTGGCATAGCCAGCCGCCAGGATGTGGGCGCGGATCGTCCGGGTTACGGGGGTCCTAAAATCACATACGAGACGGTGCAGCTGTGTCTCCTTTCTCTCCGACCTCCCTCCCTCCGTTTCTTTTGCTAAAATCCCCCGCTTCATCAGTAGATATCTGCCACAAATAGTAATAACCGCCAGCCGGAACCGGCCTCCGAGCCACCCGGCCCCTGCTCCCCTCCTCCCACGCGGCCTGGCTCCCTGCGGCCTCCAGGCCCTCGTTCCTGGAGCTCTTCCACTTTTTTATACTTTTTATTTTTTCATATTTGAGAAACCGTACGATGTCTATCACCTTCTGTGCCTGACTCCTGTCGTCTCTTTCCCTCTCGGTGGGTCCTGGGGAGCGATCCCAAGGCCTTGACACTGCGCTACGTCCCGGCCCACGTCCCGGCCCACGTCCCGGCCCGTTTTTACTTTTCATTTTCAAGACGGGGTCTTGGGGAGTCGCTAAGTCACCCGGGGCGGGCTCGACCCCGCGATCCTTGAGCCCCGGCCTGCGCCACTGGCCCGGCTTCGGATCGGAGCGCTCTGGGCCCCGGGCGGCGTGGCAGGTTAAGACCAGGGGAGACCCACTAAGGGCAAGGCCGCGCGGGGAGCCTGAGGCAGGGGCGGCCCGGCCACGGAGCGAGATACTGTCTCCCGATCAACACTGAAACCGGCTGTGGACCAAGCGCCGCGCAAAGGCCGGGCTCCGCCCCGGGACCACCAAGTATGGAGAATATAAAATGAAACCGGACCAAACAGGACGCAGAATTTGGCAGGGACGCTGCAGGCTCCTGTGAGAGAGATCAGCTCAAACCGGGAGATACTTTAAAGCCATCGTCCTGGCAGAAAAGAGCAGACTGGGGCGGGGTTGGGGTGGGGGCTTAGGAGGGGGTCGCTACGGCGACTGCGTTCAGGAAGGCCCTTCGGGCTTTGAGGCAGGAAACACCATGCGTGGCTACAGACCACAGGGACAGGGCCTAGCTCGGGACCACGACGGTCAAGATGAACATCTTTCCCTATTTCTATGGCACTGAGGATCAGGCCCAGGGCCTTTGCACTGAGCCACATCCCCAGCCTGTTTCTGCGGCGCCGAAGATGGAGCCCAGGGCCTTTGCACTGAGGCACACACCAGGCCCATTTTTGTTTTGATAATGAGACAGGGTCTCAGAACGTCACTAAGTTGCCTAGACGAGGCTGGAGCTCGGAATCCTCCTGCTTCAGCCCCTGGAGGGCCGGGATGACCGGCGTGACCTTCCCCCCACACCCCTTGGCCTGGATGAGCATCTCGTGACACCCACAGCGGAATGGCGATTTGAAATCGAGAGCGAAGAGACACAAAAGGGACTTTGCTCGCAGCCGGCGCCAGGCCGAAGGGTCAGCTTCTGGGGGTTTCCGGGCCCTGAGCCCCCACCCGCCCTGTTTCCACGACCAAGCCCACTCTGCGGCCTCCGGGGCGGCCACTCACCGCGGGCGCCGGCTCGCCGCGGCCCATGGCGGCTCTGATCGCTTTGCTCCGCTCAGATTTCGACGCGAGCTCGCGGCGCAGGAGCTCGCCAGTCGACAGGTGCGTGAATCCGTATTTGTCCACCAGCTTCGCACACTGCGTGCCTTTGCCAGACCCGGGGCCACCTGGGAAAGGAGTCATACGTCAGACAGGCGCCCCAAGTCCGGTGTCCCCCCTCTTTTTCCGGTGCCAACGCTCTGCCGGCGGTCACCACGGTGGGAGTGAGCAAGCCCAGCGGTGGGGACGGGCGTGGAGGGGACCCGCGGAGGACGCAGGGGCGGGAGCTGGGGGCTGACAAGACACAGCGGCTAAGGGCGGGCACAGACTGCACCCGCCGGCCAGCGCGGAGGCGCTTGGTGAACGACGGTGTGAAATAACGACGGAGGCAGGCGCCGCTGGTGTGCCCACCTCACGGACGGGCCGCCGAGGCCCAGAGAGGTTGGGCCCATCGCCTGAGGCTGCACAGCCAGCGGGCGGCGGGACGCGGATCCGGGGGCGCCCCGCTCTCCACACCGTCTCCCGGGGCTCCTCCCACGCCCTCGGCGCTCTGCCTTGCCTTGGTATCCTTAATATTTCTCATATTGGAGAAAACGCGGGGCATTTAACTTGGTGTGTCTGGCTTATTTTGCTAAGCGTGATGGTTTCAAGGCGCCCCCGGCTTTCCTACAAATGCGTCTTTGCTTGGGGCAGAGTAGTGTTCTGTGGCGTGCCATCTTTTTTATCCATTCCTCCGTGGATACACGCACCAGCTGCTTCCAAGACTGAGCTGTTACGGCCTGCTGCAGCGGACCGTCCCACCGGCAGCGCAGCCGGCGGCTCCTTGTCCCCACGGCTCACCAGCCCTGGCTGTCCCACTGCCCACGCGGGCAGGGAAGACGCCCCGCCCGCCGTGCCTGCTCACCGGAGCACGGGGAGAGCTCGGCCCCTCGCAGTCTTGCCACGGGTGGGGTGGACATAGAAGAGAACCGTGATGACAGGGGCTTGCCAAATAAGGACGTGTTCCTGCGTGCCTGGCACAGGCCTGTAATCCCAGCACTCTGGGAGGCTGAGGCAGGTCAGTTCGAGCCCAGCCTGGGCAATGTAGGGAGCTAGTTGTGCCGTCTTCCACCGGCAAAGACACCACACGAACTCTCACGACTGTGGAACACTGACTGACTCACTGACTGACTGGACTTGACTCTCACACACTTTATTCGCAAAGCCCAAGCTTAAATACCCTTCCATACCCATATTAACATACAAGCAATCTAATAGGCTACATATTAGTGTACAAGCAATCTAATAGGCTACACATTAGCATACAAGCAATCTAATAGGCTAACAAACTCTCCAGACCCATCACCCCACCTTGGGACTTCCTCTTTAGAACAGTCCCGTGGTTCAGCACCTGATCCAAATTTCAAGCAGAACAACACCTGACTTAAATTCCAGACAGTAAATGCTTCTTCGTGGAAAGGAACGTGGCCAAGGTCTGCAATGCTGAGGCTCTCGGGCCCTGAGGGCCCCAACACTAGGGAGACCCTCCCTGGCTCAAAATCAAAAGCAAAAACCAGCTGGGGCCGCAACTCGCCCCAATGGCCCTGGGTTCAATCCCTAGTACCCTGGCAAAACTATCCGATCAAAACAAAAACGGCAGATCACTTCGAGGAGCGATCAGCTGGCAGCTGAGCGTCCCCAGGGACGGAGTTCAGCTGAAGGCCCTGCACCCAAGGAGAAGGGGATCAGCTCCGCCTCTTGTCAGATCAGCAGCAGCACCTGAACCTCATAGGAGCCGCTGACAGGGGGTTGGAGCTCGGTTCTTTCATCCCATTCCCGGCAGGCAGCTGAGGTCTTCAAGGCCACAGACTGACACCTGCCTCGGCCGGCCGGGGCTGGGACATCTGCTCCAAGCGCTCTGCCTCCGGCCTCTGGGTGCGACAGCGCCGGATAGGGAGGGCACTCCTCTCTGTGGGACGGCCGGGGCTGGTCAGGCATCACTGGAAGAATGACGCTAATCCAATTCTTTTCCTTCCTTCAGTCTCCCGCTAATAGGACGATTATAGTTTTGCTCCTCTAAAATAGTATTTAATGCATTTCGGGCCCAGGGCAATTAAACATCTGCACCTCAAATGAGCAACAGCTGTGTGTCCACCAGCGCCCCCTGCGCTGTGGGATCCGCAGCTGCAGATTCTTCTAATTTTTTCCCTTTTTGGCCAAATGGTGCAAACACTGCTGAATTTTAAGTGATCTGCACAATGACTTGGCCCTTTCCTGGGCTCCAAAATTGGAGACAGAGCGATTTTTCTCAGTGCAATGAAAACCCCAAAAAGCTGTTGGTGGGAACATAAATTTTCATACCCTATCACCTACATGTCTTTGAGGTCTTAGCTTATGACTCTGAAATCAGAAACAACAGGGAGTCAGTCACTAGCCCTCTGGGATAATTTGTTACACAGAAGAAACCTCACCTCACAGCGAGCAATGTGTCTCCCAGGACACGATGGTGGGTGGGGGGTGGCAGCAGAGCTGTTACTGTTCCTGAGGCCACGTTGATTTTTAGCGCGACAGGCTCCTCCCTGAGCAGACCCACCCATGGCCCCCCCCTCCCAAGTGAGACGCAGAGCGTCTAGGAGATGAGATTCCGTTCAAGTGGGGGTCTCTGCACACTCAGGGAACAAGAGGAAAGGTGGCATCCTCTCTGTCGTCAATGTCACAGGCACCCTGGCTCCCTGGGAGGCCGAGGCAAGAGGATTCCATGTCGGAGCCCGGCCTGGTGATGCAGGGACTTAAACCAGACCCTGGCTGGCTCCAGTGAACACTACAAAGAGGCTGGGGATGGGGTGCTGGGTGAAGGTCCTGAGTTTGATCCCCAGCACCACGAACACACAAAAAATTGTTTATGTTCAGCCAGGGTCTAAGTTGCTAATAGCACAGGCTGGGTCGGACTTCCGATCTTCCTGCCTCAGCCTCACAGAGTACTAAGATGGCAGGCCGGTGCTACCAAGACTCACCTCTGTACCTGTTTGGGACTTGCACCAAGGCATCCGGCATACGTCCACCTTCTCTGCGGTCCTGGCATGCTGGCCCGGGCTGCCCTGCTCACCCACCTGTCAGCGGGCCATCTCCCTGTCAGCCTCCCTGTCGGTTCTTCCCTGAACTCCGTCTCCCGTGGGAGACTCCACCAGAGCCCTGCCCAGGGCTCATGGGGCCCTCTACACTCGCAGCTGAGAGGACACACGACCCCACGCTGCCTGGGCCTGTCCTGTCCGCTCTGGGAACTTGATCCTTTCTTTCTCATTCCCCCCAAGTTTGCTCCTTTCAGTCGCCATGTCTTCTGTGGGCTCAGGTCTCTGGGATCTGGATGCAGGCATTCCCACCAAGATCTGCCCCTCTGCCCCACCCCACCTCCTGTGCCCGGCCACTCTGCCTTCTTTCCGTGGTGCTGGGGTCCAGCCTAAAGCCGGCACCCTGAGCTCCATCCCTAACTTTTTAATTTTATTTTACTTATTTACTTTCTAATTTTTGAGACAGGGTCTCACTCTGTAGTCCAGGCTGGCCTCGAACTTGTGGAGATCCTCCTGCCTCAGCCTTCTGAGTGCTGGGATTACAGCTGGGTATCATCACACTTGATGTTTCTCCATGTAGTTTTTATGTGGTTGGTACTGGGGGATGGAGTCCATGGCCTGGTGTGTGCAGGCAAGCACTCTAGCCACGGAGCTAGAAACAATTTTGAGACAGATCTTGCTAAGTTGCCCAAATGCAGCTTGCATTTAGGATCCTCCTGCCTCGGCCTGCCTCGGCCTGCCAGGATGCTGAGAATATTAGCTGTGTACTACCCTATTTAATGACTTTTTCTTATCTCTTCTCTTCTCCTTGTTTCTTTCCTTTCCTTTTCTTCAGCAGCCTGAAGCAGCCCGCCTCCTGTGGCCCCTCTCCTCCCGGAAACGGGCCACCCACCGGCTGCTCTGCTCACTCTTTCAGTGGTCGCATTTCGGACACTTTCTCCCAGTCTTCACTACCTGCGATGTGTGAGCAGCATTTGGCCCCAGGGACAGATGTCCTGAAACTCTCAGGACCCCTGGCTCCCGGGACGCGTAGCTGGCCCTCCCTCTCCTTCTCCCTTCACCAGCCAAGTTCACGGGCAATGACTACTACCCCATATACCTTGCTGTCCCCATAAACTTGCGATGCTGACAACAGTTACCCAGAGCCAGGGTCCAGCCACAACGTGGCCATGGAACCCAAAGCCCAGGGACCCAGGCTCACCTCCCAGACTGTCATCCTCTTGGTACATGATGTTGGTCACTCTATGAGTGTCAGTGTCTACAGAGTGGGACAGTCCGAACGCCTAGTGGCTGTGAGGGCAGAGCAGGGTGACAGGGCTGGGGCCTTACTCAGTGCTTAGAGCGCTCCCCTAGGATGCACAAAGCCAAGGTTTCATTCCTGAGCACCACCACATAAAATTAGCTGGCTGCAGGGAGGGACGTACACCTGTAATCTCTGCTCTTGGGAGGCTGAGGCAGGAAGATTGCCATGAGTTTGAGGCCAGCCTGGGTGACATAGTGAACTCATGATCAGTCTTAGCTACGGAGCGAGACCCTGTCTCCAAACAAACAAGCAAACGTGACTCATGCCCATGTCTGGAACGCTGGCTGCCCAGCAGGCACACTCCATCAGCACCCCGACAACTGTCAGTAAGACGAGGCAGCCAGCATGGGTGCTGCCCTGGGGCCTCCCTGGCTCCCACCTCCCCCGAGCTCACCAAGATCGGACGCAGCAGCACGATAGGAGCTGCTGTTTTACTGTCTTTGAAGGGGGACAGTGTCTCTGGGATCACGAATATTTTGCACATCAACCTATCCTGTTTCTAGATAATCTAGAGATTGGTTTAAACATCTCTCATATTTCTGTTCCCCTGAAATACCTTTATTTATCTAGATGAAAACAGTTCCCGACGCTGGGCTCAGGTTGTTGTGACTGAAAGGTCCTTTTCATAGAATTTCTACTACACCCGGCCTGTGAGTCACCTCTGACATCCTGCTGGAGGGGTTAGGGTGGGGACAGCTGTCCCTGCTGAGCTTCTGAAAGCTGGTGCTGGGAAATGAGTCCTCTGACTGGAAGCAATTAAGAAAAATAGGGTTCTCTCCTCCCGGACACCAGCTCTATTTAGCTCTGAAGGCCTTGACCTAGTGGGGTTATTTGGAGAGTGGGCTAAACTCTGCCAGCCACAGAGTGAGCTGAGGGTGTGTGCACAGCTTGGAATTCTCCTCCTCTTCCTCCTCTTCCTCTTTCTCCTTCTCTGGAATCTTTACTCTCATCTATGTTCTTAGCTCTCTCTTTTTTTCATTTTTCATTTTCAGTCACTAAGTTGCCCAACTCTCAGTAGCTAGGTCACCTAGGATGGGTTTGAACTTGAAGCTCCTGCTTCAGCCTCCCAGAGTGCTGGGATTATAGGCCTGCTGGGAACTTCTTGATGGCAGGGCTGGGCCTTATTTATCAATGCCTGGTAAACAGCAGGTGCTTGAAAGCTGTTAGATCAATGGATGGATGGTGAGCTGTCTGTGAGGGCTCGTGGGCCAGCCCCATGAATGGTGAGAGAGGCACAGAGGCCTTGGTTCTAGACGACTTCTGCTTGATGCGTGGTCCCGGGACATTCGCTTGTCCCCGGGATTCGCTTCTGTGGCTGCAAACTGAAGCGTGGCTTCCTGGGCTGGACTACATCACTGTAAATATTCCAGTTTTACCAGGCCCCGTGGCGCAGGCCTGTCATCCTGGCACTCTGAGAGGCTGAGGCAGGAGGATCACAAGTTCAAGCCCAACACAGGCAATTTAGTGACTTATTGAGACCTTGTCTTAAAAAAAAAAAAAAAAAGACAGGGCATGTAGATCAGTGTGAAGGCCCCGGGCTTAACCTTCAGTACAAATACAAAACAGACAGCAAAACAACCCAAAACAAGCAAAAAAAAAAAAAAAAAAAGATAATCCCAGTTTCCCTTTCGCAGGGCTTCCTCCTGCAGAAGACTGCGTCTTCCCTCCGGAGCCCGCGGCTGGGGTGTCTCCACGGCCCCTGTGTGGGAGCGCTGGGCCCCAGCTTCATGCTGGTGGAGGTGGGGCGCCAGGCCGGGGTGGGACCCCGTGGTAGGTTCTGGTGACGTCACAGTCACCGCAGGCACGCCCTTGGAGGCACTGGGGGTCCCACTCCGCTCCTCTTCCTCTGCTTTGCTGTCTGGCCAGGAGATGACAGGCTGTGCAGTGCCCCACGCCACCGTGCTGCCCATCTTGGTTGGCCTGGGTTCCCCTAAGCCCAGGGCTCAATCCCCCGGGTCTTGCTCATAACGTCGGGCATTCATTACAGAACAGGACAGGTGCACGGACAGTCTTCGAACGGAGGGTCCCCACGGTACGTCCTCCACACACTGAAATGTGGGCACAGGTGGATGGCTCGGCAGAAGCCTTCCGGCCCGGACGAGACTGCTGGGCTCACTTCCCTTTGCTGCGACACTGGCAACACTCCAGAGACCACCCCTTCCACATGGGAACCAGAGTTAAGCTGGGAGCTTAATTCCTGCACCAGGAAATTTCTAAACTGGCACGCCCAACGCCCGGACAGTGGACCGACAGTGGTCTTCGGCCTTGGAAGAACTGGACCTTCGCGACTGCGGAGAGGCGAGCAGGAAGTGAATCAGCGAAGCCCCGCCCCCTCCGGCAGGCGCCTATCAGGTTCTGAGGCCACTGCTGATTGACAGGAGGCGGATTTCCAAGCTATCCTCTAACAGCCCAGGTGTGTCCCCCTCCGCGGGACAAAGGCCTATACGCAGGTCTCTGGTGCCAAAAGGTTGGCGACCACTGCTCTCTACCTCTGGGTTTAAAGCCTGGGAATTTTTAGTTTTAGAAAATTCTCCAGAAAAAGGGTTCAGATCACTGAATTTACTTAAAGAAACATGTAAGAAGAATAGTACTGATGGGCGAATAGAGACGAATGTGTGAGAAACCAGGAAGTGAAACGCGGCCGGTAGCGTCGGGGGAGAGCGAGCAGTAGCTCATCCTGAGACACAGTCAACCTTGTTGCCGTTCCTCCCAGGAAGATAATCTTTAAACGCGGTACCCTGGTGATCTCGGTGATTAGCCCGATTGGGAGCTTCTAGCGTGAATAACCTCACAGCACGTTGGCCACCGCAGGGAGCCTGGCCTGATCTCTTTCTCTCCCTATTTAACACGCAGTAAGGCTGAGGCAATGGTTCTCTCATGAAGGACTAATTGTTGTCATAGTTAACACAAGTCCTTAGAGCCTTATTAAAAGCTGAGCCTTTCTTCCCTTTTACAGATGGGAGGAGCTTTTTCGTTTTCCCTGTATCAAGCTGAAGAGAAGTGTGTAGCCCTGCCCGATGGCACAGGCTGGGAATCCCAGCACTCTAGGAGGCTGAGGCAGGAGGATTGTAATTTTGAGCTTAGTGACTTAGTGAAACCCTGTCTCAAAAATATGAAAAATAAAATTAGGGTGGAGATGTAGCTTAATGTGAGGGTCCTGGGCTTAATCCTTAGGGGAGGAAGAAGGAGGAGGAGGAGGAGGAGGAAGAGGAGGGAAAAAGAAAGGAAGAAAGAAAGGAGGTGGAGGGCAGTTCTGTAGACTATTCTGCACCAGTGGTGTGGTATGGAGACCAAACACGTTTGAGAAGTCATTGCACACCATCCGGACAATAGCCTCTGATTCACCAGGCTGTTGGCCAGATATCTAACAAACACCTGTCTTATTTGTAACAATTCATTAAGTTTTTTACAACTGGTTCAAAACTGGTACTATTTATAACCCTATCATAGATGGAAGAAAAAAATTGCCCAGGGCCAATCACGCCCTGGAACCAAAAAGCTCTACAGTCCCCACTTGTGAGGTGCTCGGGGCCCCACCTGCTGGGAATCAGACAGACCTGCTGCTCAGAAATGGCCCGCACACTCCTCAGACAATCAGTGTAGTCCCTAGGAGCTGGCTCTCATGGGGCCCCATGGGGTCACCCGAAGAAACACAGGACACTCAGCAAAACACAGCCCAGCAGGCAGCTACCCAAGGCATCGTTTATCTCAGATTCAAGTTTCACCAGGGTCTCGGATTTTTCATTGTTCAGTCTGACGATGCCTCCAGCCTGGCCTTTCTTTAGTGGGGAGATGTGAGGGCCACCGTTTGAGCCATCCTGACACCTCACAGCCTGTGCTTTTGTGACTCATTCAGCCAAAAGCCACCACAACCACAGAGACACAGAACGGTTTCCTTGAGGTAGAACTCCGAGCCAGGGTCCAGTGACTCAGGTGCTTACTGTGCAGAAGCCGAGGATGGCCTAGGTCTCAGGTGAGGGAAGCAGCAGGTGTCCTGCCATCTGCACCTGTGCATCTCCGCCCCATGCTGCTGTGAGTGCTCACAGCCCACGGCTCCCCAGGCTCAACCTGCCCCTGCCTCACTGCCCCTGACTCTGTCTCCATCCCAACCATCTCCAAACAGGGACAAGGACAGGATTCCAAACTGCTCTCAAGAAAACACCTGTTGTTCATTTGTTTACCCAGAAGCCTCCAGGGTCTGCCCCAGTCACAACTCAGCAAGCATGCACATGTGTTTTTTCAAACTAACAGAGCCTAAGCCTGTCACTATCTGGTTAAGTTGTCCAATCTGAGCTCCAACTTGTGATCCTCCTGTCTCAGCCTCCCAAAGCGTTGGGATGACAGGCCTGTACCACTGGGCCCAGCACAGATACTTAGTCTTTACTGAAGATTTTAATAATCTGGGAAAGTTAAAACGAATAAAAATAGTCCCATTCCCCATAGGTAGCCTCCTAGGACATCTACTGATTCGCTTCTTGTCTCTTCCCCCATCCACACAGATTTCCAGGGGGTTTTCGCTGCCTGCTTGTCTGTCCTGTTACTGCGGCTTTTCAGGCATGTTCCCTCTGAAAGTCAGCCTCGTGGACTGAACACAAGCCTCGCCCGCGGCGAGGTTGCTTCTAGGGTCGCCATTCTGTCGTGGTGTTGGTCAGAGAAGCGGAGAGTGTCTGTGCGGCTGGAATCTGACACTGCCGGGTGAGAGGAAGTGTAGGCCAGAAGCGAGGACCTGGGTGGGGTGAGGCGGGTCACACTGGGGCGTGGGGCTTGCTCCTGGGTGATGCCCTGGGAGCTGGAATTCTCTCCACTGGGATGGGAATATAAAATTGGGAGACCCTTCCTGAAGGGAAATTTTGTAAGGTGAGAAAAAAAAGCCTGGCATGTTTTCAGACCTGTGAATATATTCTAGAGGTAAGAAAAAAAAAACCAAAATCTGATTTCATTTTATTTCAAAATCATGGGGATTTCCCGTGGGGTTTCCTTTGTCGCATATACCTTTCCAACACCCCTCACCACGTAGGAGTTCTCCAAGTGCGGCTCCTTGGGCACCAAGGATTCCCTATTTTCATTCTAATTCTAAGAAGTTGTTTGCTTTCCACAGATGGCGTGAAGCAGGGATTATAAAACAATAAGGAATAAAAAGACTGTCTCAATTGTGGCAGTCAGCATACTCTCCCCGACAGTGTGCTTGCAGTGAAAGGACAAAAGGAGTCAGTGTTACTTAAGAACAACTTGATTCCAGCACCCTGAGAGGCTGAGGCAGGAGGATCGCAAGTTCGAGCCCTGCCCGGGCAACTGAGTAACTTAGTGATAGACTGTTTCAAAACCAAAAAAAAAAAAAAAAAAAAAAAAAAAAAAAAAAAAAAAAAAAAAAAAAAAAAAAAAAAAAAAAAAAAAAAAAAAATAGGTCGGGCACATAGCTCAGAGTAAAGGCCTTGGGTTTCATCCCCAGTACTGAGAGAGAGGAGAGACAGACAGAGAGAGAGAGAGAAAGAGAGAGAAAGAGAGAGAGCGGGCGAGAGACAGACAGAGAGAGAGAGAGAGAGAGAGAGAAAGAGAGAGAGCGGGCGAGGCAGGAGGATCTCAAGTTCAAGCTTGTACTGTGCAACTTATGAGTTAGCGAGACCTCATCTCAAAATCAAGACCCACACATGAGCTGGGGATGTCACTTTGTCTAAAGGTCCTGGTCTCTACACCCATGACTGGACAAAGCACTCTGGCTTGCGCGGGGCTCTGGGGTTTCCCGAGGAAAGGCGCTGGCATGAATTGAGTGGCTAGCCTGGCTGCGTTTTAAACTGAACGCTATTTGTACTTTCTGAAAGATCACCTGACAGACAAACGATGGCTTCAGCCTTGAGGATCTGGCAGACATTTTCTTGAAAATACATGAAGTCTGACCCTTCAAGGAAAGCATCTGCCCACCTTTGTTGCCGATATGACAGTGTTCCCAGCCCAGGTGCACTCACCACTTCCTGGCAAGTCATTTAGCTCTCTTAATGTCTCTCTGGCCCCCGGAACATGGAGCACGTGTAGTCTGTTCTCTACAGCATGATCAGTCAACACTACACAAGGCTCCAGGAGCCTGTGGGTGTAGCTAAGCAGTCAGAGCAATTGCCTAGCCTGTGCATGGCCCTGAGTTCGATTCTTCAGCACTGCATTACAAATGCCAGGTATGATGGTACACAGCTGTAATCCCAGCCCCTGGTAGGCTGAGACAGCAGCATTACCATGAGTTTGAAGTCAGTCAGGATCAGCCTGGATTACAGAGTTAGATCCCGTCTCAAAAAACCAAGACAAACAAACAAAAAACTAAACAAAGAAAAAAAATGCAAACTGCTTCACGTAGTGCCCAGGACATGTTGGGTGCTCAACTGCACTGGTTTTTATTGGAGCTACCTTGAGTTAAAACAATTAGATTTTTTTCCCTGTAGTTAATGTAGGAGACAATTAGATCCAAAGCGTTCATGCTGTGCCCAAGTAGACACTTCTAAAAATTTATTCATCATCATTTTATCAAAGGACAACAGCAAAATAACAACAGGCTGTAATGAAACATGGACAGGCACTGGAACGCTGAGCTGTGGGAGAAAAGGCATATTTCTCCAGGAAAATCGATAGGACTATTGGTGCAAGGGATAAATGCATAAGAGTAACATGAAGTATTCTTCAAATATTCACTTCCAAAGCTCAGGAATGAAAGCCAGTCTGTCCTGGCGCCAGTGCTGGTACACTGGGCCACCTGCGTCCCTGGCACACGAAAATCTACCGCTGCTGAATGATGTCTCAATCATTAGGCCCAAACATCAGGTTCCCTGGTTAGTCATATGGGTTTTGCAAACTGAAGCGCTCTGACCTTGACTCTGCGTGAAAATAAGGAGTTAACAGGAAGTGGGATTGTGACGCCTAGGTGCAGATGGGTGTGGGGAATGAAGGTGGGAGCGAGAAGCTGGGATGGATGGAGGGAAAGTGCACACACCGGAATCCCAGTACCTGAGAGGCTGAGGCAGGAGAATCCCTGTAAGTTCAAGGCCAGCCTGGATTACGTGTGTTGTGAGTCCGAGGCCATGCTGCAGCACACAGCTAGCCTGTTTCAAGAAAGCAAGAGCCCACCCCACCCCCAAAATGCAAAGGTAATGATCAAGACAAAAAAAAAAATGAAGGACAGAAGAAAAGGAAAGAAGGGTCAGACAGTGTTGAGAACCTCCTCTTCCTGGACACTCCTCATGAGGCTCCTGAAAAGCATATTTTTACATCCATCCATCTATCTATCTATCTATCTATCTATCTATCTATCTATCTATCTATCTATCTGTGGTACTGGAGATCGAGCCCAGGGCCTTTACACTGAGTCTTAAATTTTATTTTTACTCTTTTGATTTTGAGGCAGAGTCTCCCTGAGTCTCCCGTGAACCACTCCTTCACCCATGCTGGATGTGAGCTCGCCCGCCCCTGCCTTAGGCTCCCAGAGTGCAGAGATGGCGGGCCTGCACCATCGGGTTTGGCTCAGATTTTTTTTTGTTGTTGTTGTTTAGCAACCTCTGAGCCCAGTGTCCCACCCCAGCATGAGTTTTGTGTGTCCTGCGGGGTGGCCAAAGCTCCCAGGTCCCTCTGCAGTGATCACGATCACCTGGCTCTGTCCTTAGACAGCCACCAAGCCGCTCTGATGACCCGAGGGTGCTGTTCACACAAGAGCCCCCAGTCAGCTGGGCTCGCCCTGGCCCCTGTCCCTTGGCGCACATGCAACATTCCCTGGATGTGTTTTTTCCCACTCCGGTGGTGGATGGTGCTGTTGCCTCTCCCTCCTGTGACCACCACAAGAAACACCCACTACGTCCACGGCGGCTCATGATTAACTGGAAACCCATCTTTCACGAAACAGCTACAGCAGCACAACCTGCCAGTCGGCTGCAGTTGGGGGCTCCGACTGTTTCCTCAGTTGTTATGGTAACAGGCCACACTGCTTCCTAAAGAATTCATTATTTTCACAAATATGCATTTTCCCTTGTCATTAGAGGGCATCCGGAGGAGCAACACGAGCACGGGACAGACGGAGGAGCCCTGGGCGTGAGGCTGGGCTTGCAGAAGACCTCACCTGACCTGGGGCCACTGCTGGTTTGGGAGGATGTTTTGAGGGCAAGGACTGGCAGAGAGGCGAGTGTGGGAGACAACGGGATGCAGGTGGGTGGAGGCAGGGGCTGGTGGGGATGTAGGACATGGAAAAAACACATTAAGGTCAGTCTGGAGAGCGGAAGGAGGCCAGTCTAAGGGATGCGGGCTTTTCTCAGGATAAAAAAAAAAAAAAAGAAAAAGGAAAACAGTTTGGTACTGGCACAAAAACAGACAGATAGACCGGTGGAACAGAATTGAAGATGCAGAGACGAGCCCAAATACCCTCAATTACTTAATCCTCGACAAAGGGGCCAAATGCATACAATGGAAAAAGGACAGCCTGTTCAACAAATGGTGCTGGGAAAACTGGACATCCACATGCAGAAGAATGAATCTAGCCACACACCTGTCACCATGCACCAAAAGCAAATCAAAGTGGATCAAAGACGTAGGCATTAAAAATGAAACACTAAACCTTCTAGAAGACAAATTAGGGAAATTTTTAAAAGACATAGGGGTAGGCAAAGACTTTCTTGATAAGACACCAAGAGCAAAAGAAATTATCCCCATTATCAACAAATGGGATCTTGTCAAATTAAAAAGTTTCTGCATAGCAGAGGAAACTATCAACATTGTAAAAAGAGAACCAACAGACTGGGAAAAAATATTCCCCACTAACATCTCAGATAAGAAGCTCATAACTAGAATATACAGGGAACTGAAGAAAAATAAGCCTACCAAAATCAAGGATCCTATTGAAAAGTGGGCAAATGAAATGAGGCAGTTCACTCAGGAAGAAGTACAGGGGGCCAATAGATATATGAAAAGATGTTCTACATCTCTAGCCATAAGAGAGATGCAAATCAAAACAATGCTAAGATACCATCTCACTCCAGAAAGAATGGCCTATATCAACAAGTCAAACAGCAATCAGTGCTGGCCAGGCTGTGGGAAGAAATGAACCCTCCTGCACTGCTGGTGGGAATGTAAATTCGTTCAGCCACTTTGGAAAGCAGTATGGAGATCTCTCAAAAGACTGGAAATAAATATCCCCTTCGATCCAGCGACACCCCTCCTGGGAATACATCCAAAAGAAGCCAAAACAACACGTGACAGAGATATTTGTATACCCGTGTTCATAGCAGCACAACTAACAATAACTAAAAATAGGAAAGTCACCAAAATACCCATCAACAGACCAATGGATACACAAACTGTGGTATTTATACACAATGGAATCCTATGCATCTATAAAGTCCACCGGCGTGGAGGCTTTTGCAGGCAAATGGAAGAAGCTTGAGAACATCATGCTTAGTGAAGTAAGTCAGAAGCAGAAGGTGAAACATGGAATGGTCTCTCTGATATGAGAGTCCCAGATCACAACTATCTCATGGAACTTAAAATGAAAAACAAAGTGAAACAGGGGGGTTTGGCAGGGAGGGAGGGATAGGTAGGGGGAGGGAGAAAAGGAGAGTGGGAAAGCCCTTGTCACCTTGACAAGATACATATGTGCACAAAATGCTCAACTTCATTGTAAACCTTAAATTTTGCACATATACATATCAATAAAA